>JAVTVY010014622.1:0-60127 GCA_036873755.1 Hanleya hanleyi | reverse complement strand
TTTATAGAGATATAGATCTAAATATGATGTGCCTGTAGGGCTGTCTGTAGTTTCCTTCAAATCCAGTGAAGGTGGGATATATATCCTTCACTGCGTCATTTATATAGCGATTATCCACAGCGAGAAGATCGTCTATATAGCGTTTGGTGAATGAGAAGGAACGGGCTTTGAATGGATCGGTTTTTGAAAGCGCTTGCATATAGTCATATTCATAAGAGAACAGATACAGGTCGGCCAACAGGGGTGCACAATTAGTACCCATTGGAATACCTATATCCTGCTGATATATTGTGTTGCCAAATTTCACATAGATATTTTCAATGAGAAATTCAAGCAACTCTATAAACAAAGAAACATCCCATGAATGATATCTCTTGTATGTAGTCGAGCTAAAGAATGCTGTATGGCTTCCGACATTAATATATCTACGATCAGTTTTCTTGAACACAGATACTATTAATGAACTTAGACGGTCAATAAGGTCCTGATGAGGGATTGTAGTATAGAGAGTCGAGAAATCCCATGTGGATACATGTCTGTACGGTATGTGACCTTTAGCATCAAGTTCTTCCGTAAGACATTTTGAGTTTTTCAATATCCACATACATTCAACGCCAGAGTTCTTAGAAATAATGGCGCAATACCTTTCCCAAAATGCTTTTACCTCCTGAAGGGCCCTCGTCAATAGGGTTGAAAGAAGCTTGGTGGTGCAGCTTCTAGAACCAGCTATGAATCTAGCTTTGTATGGTGCTTTGTATTATTTGTGCCGACACAAATCAGGTGTCGGCACCTCTTCCTACTTCACTTATATGTGTTGTAATTTGTACACTATGATTGTCTTTTTGAATTTGGTGCTAATACTGTTATATGGAAAATGGAATAGGTCTTTGGATTATGGACGCGGATATTCTCTAATGGACGACGGCTGGATTATGAATGACGGACTAGACGCTTGTAATTGGCATTCTTTTCATCAAGAAATGGTCTAATATCACCATGGATACACCTTTTAAATTCCTCTACCAGCACAAGCTATCTAAGGTTTTCAAAGTTGTTGTCAATTTTAACCGAAGCACACCACCTATCAAATAACTGTTCTTTTGAACGAGAAAATTCTACATGAGTCTGAGTTTTCTTTTTCACAACTACGAAACTTTTGTCTATAGGCTTCATGAACTAATTCATAACCTTTAAGGATTAAATTCTTCATTATATCATAATTTGATGCTTGTTCTACCGTCAATTGAGCGTAAATATCCCTTGCCTTTCCGATCAAAACACTTTGAAGAAGTAAACTTCAATTTTCTTTTGGCCAGTTTAAATTTTCAGCAATTTTCTCAAAATGCAGAAAATATTTATCAACTTCTTTTCCTTAAATGGTGGGACGAGACGTATTTGACGAGCCGCATCAAATTTTGATTGTGATTGTACAGGTGCATGTGTAGAAGGACTTGTTCGCGACTGTAATTCCATATGCTTCAATTCTAACTGAAACTGTCTTTCTTTCTCTTTCTCTCTTTCCTCTTTTTCTAACTTTTCTGTCTCTAATTCTTTGTCTTTTTCTAACTTTTCTCTGTCTAACTGAAACTGTCTTTCTTTCTCTTTCTCTCTTTCCTCTTTTTCTAATTCTAACCTCTTTAATACCAGCTGATTTTGCAATTCTAATGTCTTTATTTCCAAATCATCAGCTGTTTCCTCAGTTAAATCAAAATCACTTTCATCCCAAAGTTGTTTGCTAACAAAATGTTTAATAATGAGTTTCTTAATTTCTTGCTTTCTCACAGATGTTTTAGCTGTAATTTGTAGCAATTTACACAGCGCGAACAAATCCTCTTTGCGTAGTTCGTTAAATACCTCCTGGCTAGGCTCCAAGGCAAACTGTGCTGGGTCGAATGACATGCTGATAATATACTACTCCCTGGCTTCACAAATTCAGGCAGTGTATCAATTTAGAACTATGTTGCAAAAACAGATCAGCTGGCAAGCTGTAATGTAAACAATGCTCGCGGGCAGGCCCCCAATTTCTGTTACGTCATAAACGATAATAGAAAAAACGTAACAGAAAACTTTGTAAAATCAAGGATTAAAAATCAAATATTTATTTACAATACTAAAATCATATACAAATTAAGTAAGGTCAACACAGCAAATAAATGAGAAATATAGTCTTACTGTTCAATGATATACCGGTGTATATTTCACAGTCAGGACTGACGTGCAAATCACTATACAGTCCGTGCCGACGCGCAGAAATCGCGTTCCTGTATTTTGATAGTCCAACACCGCTCAGCCGTTTAGTTCCAGTAAATGGTCCAATCTCCGACAGTTCAATCACGTAGATAACTCAGCGCCAGAGTCAATTCACAGGAATATGCAATCCAGCAGTCTGTAATTTCAGACAAACGTAAGACAGTATAATGCACCCACAGAAAAGCTGTTTGAATTCCCCCTCGATCACTGAATGTCAGGCTATTTATACTCTATCGGGCATTCGAGATTATTCTACCAAATCAAGAAGCTTCCACCGGTACAACATTGACGTATGATCTAACCCAGATACAATCACAACAGCTTCTAGAAAGCTCGAAATGATTAACCCACAAAACAGTATGTAAACAAGCCTACGTGCAGATGCGGCTGTGACCCAATTACCCGCGTCATACGGGTCTCTTCGCGTATCGGCCATTTGCAATGACAATCGACATTTACTTGCGATAAATCGGTCACGACTTCGAGAAAATTCAATGACTATAACCATTCAACAGAACGTAAACAAGTTTATGTCAGCTCTATTATTCTAGAACTATCTACAGTGTCTAATTTTATACTGCAATACCATGACACAGCTTGGCTAGTTGGTACACCATGCACCCGATTTTAGCGGCAGGTTGTACGTGATAGTTTTTTTGGCTGAAATGACTTCGTAGGTGGTGTCGCCAATCATCTCCATGTGTATAGGGGTGAATTCAAGTGTTTGCGGGCTTGTTTTGTGGTACAAATGTCCACCGTGACGTGGCGGTCTTGGTTGGTTACGGCTTTTTCGTATCCGCTGTTGCCAAGCAACTTCATCGTTTCCCCGATGATGGCTTTACTGGGGTCGGCATCACCCTGGCGACGGGTAGTGGTCCCGTCCTCCCCAAACTTCTCGAAACAAGCCTCGGGAGTTAATTCTATGACTTGGTAGATTTTGGTAATTTCTAGTCCGTGGCTCATATACCAACGTAGTAAAGGAGTGCTCAGCAAGATTGTTTTCGCCCCACATACTGCCGATCAACATACGCGGCGGTCGTGTTAGGTAGTTGTGTTCCTCAGCGTATGCGCGCGCGCATATGGTCCCCGATATCATCTCGTCCCACCTCGGTGTTTTTGAAGATGGGCGGGCATTCGGCGAACTTCGCTTTCAGGTGGTCAGGGAAGTGAAGATCACATTCCACGAACCCGTAGAGGTCGCCCGTCTGAACAGTGCGTAGGATATCGGTCATGGTGATAATAGTCTGGTAATCCAGCAGCCGGTCATGGTGGTGTATGAAGGTGTATAAATCGGGTTGACGGCGTTGCATGTGGGGGAACTCACATTCCAACAGTTGTACATAGGCGTATCCCAACCCCCGGATGTAGTCACGGTTCTGGTCTACTTCCTGACGTAAGGCGGCTGGCGTCAGTCCACGGCGCTCGTTATAACGCCCTCCCGCGAACGAACACTCATGCCCGTGCCAATAACAGCCATGAAACTGGAACACGGTTGATATTTTATTGATGATGGCGAATCCGTCCACGGGAAGGCACCGATCACCGATTCGTTTTTCTGTGTGGTTGGCCTGGTGACGGATGGTGACGCCTCGTCGCTGACTTTCCCAATCCAGTCAATGTTCTACTTGATGTTTTGTAGAACGTTGTGCTTCAAATTCCCGTCCCTCGTGGAGCCACCGGGTATAATGACCGGCCGGCATGGGTTTACCCAAACACGATAGGTAGAGGGCATTAATATCGAATCCGATTATTTTCTGACACAGTTTTTCTCCTCGAATGTGGGTTAGCTCTTTCTCATGGAATATAATACTGGGTCCGCCCACGATATTTCCTTTCGAACATTCAAACATGGTCGATGAGAGCGAAGAAAGTGGGTAAATCCTGGAACAGATACCGCAGGATCAGACCAGGGATGCTTACACATTCTTTGAATACGTCGACACTCATATCTCGGTAGAAGGCGACCATTTTGTCGGTAGCTTCCAGGAAAGGGACGTCATTCAGATTGTTGTAATAGACCAGGAAATCCCTGGGAGTTTGCATACCTTCACGGTCCCACACCTGTCGGAGTTCGGTATAGAGGGTGTCGAATAATGCTTCTCCTTTGAGATCGTTGTAGAAGGCCTCTTGGTGTGGAAGTTGCGGTTCGTGCAGACGGTCGAGACTCGTCATGTATTTATATGGAAAGCAACTTTTCCTCTGGGCATAGTCGTAGGCTTTCACCCATTGATCATAGCTGTAATTCGGCGCCAGATAATTCCGTACGTCTAAGAATCGGACTGAAGTCGTGGATAGAGCGATGTGGTTGTTCGTCTCTTTAATGATGTGTTTGATGTTCCCGGCTTTGGCGAGGTAGGGATACAAGAATTCTTTGATCAAGTTTAAATCGTACCTCCGAGTTAAATCCGAGGACAGGTAATTGACTCAAATGTTCCAGTAGCTTCATTTTCTGGGCCTAGGGTTTCGGTGATTTATCAGGCACATCCTCTTCGTCCTCTGTATCCTCCTCCAGAACCGATATCGGAATACGCGCATCAAGTGCCTCTTACATCACGGTAGATCGTGGAGGCAAGATGTGCCACTGGCTTGACTGAGGGTCTCCGAGTAGTCCATCATTCGTGTAATCAGTTCATGGGGGTCACCGTTAGAGACGAAACAGACCGGAGCCGCGTTGTAGCCGGGCACGTTGGTGTGAATACTCACACTCAAGGGAATGTGACGCTGGGTCCATTGGGGTTTGGTCGATACCTTCTCCATGGGCTCTAATATTGCTTCAAAATCGTAGCAAGCTCGGTACGGGAAATAGCGGTGGGCCATGAGAACGTCAATGCAATCATTCGCCAGCTCTTCAAATATGGTGGGTGTATTGTGGAACACGCCGCCAGGGAATTTTCGTTTGCTGGTCTTGTCAGAGGTTTTCTCGTGACGGTGTAAGTTGGTCGACTGGTCAAACACGCGATGGCATTTACTACAACTGTATGACTGGGCATAACTTTTCATGTTCGTGATATACGAGAAATGCCGGCCATTGTCCGTTTGGTAGTTAACTACATCTCAACGAGTGATGCTTACCAAACTAAGAATAAGCAACCATAAGCTAGAAATCGAAACTGGCCGCTACCATAAACCGATTATACCCAGGAACGGTCGAACGTGCCAGTTTTGTGTGGGCTCTATTGGGGATGAGTATCATTTTGTTATGCATTGTTCAAATAATGCTGATCTAAGATTGTCGCTATTTCGTGAATTGGGTCTGACCGTCCCCATTTCAGAATATCATTCTCGTATATTATTCACCAAACTTTTAAAATGTGATAGTTTTAAAATCACCAGAGTATTTGCTAAATTTGTAATACAAAGCTTCGACAGGAGAGTCAGTTGATATTCTGTACTGTTCTGTATTCTGACATGTACCAGTTTTGAAATAATTGAAAACAATTCGAGCCTCTGTTGAGCCATGTAAAATCATACACTTGTTCATGTATACTGTTACTGGCCTTAACCAATGTGATTTGTGTTTGCGCCAATAAACGAATCTGAATCTGAATCTGGTACAAATTCAATTTCATGGTTGTGTTGTATTTCTCCGGGGAACGATGCACGAGGCGGGCTGTGAGTTGTGGGGCATCGGTGTTGTTGTCATCATCCACGTGTTGGGCTAGACTGTACACGACAATGTTAACGTGGAACAAGCTTTCCAACACATCCAGTTGTGATAACGGGACCCCGCGGAAGTGCTGTTTTTCCATGTTCTGTTCAAGTAAGTATTTTCCCCAATTCTTGGGTTGGCAATTCTATCACACGCCTTGGGTCGGGCCTGGTTGAGATGGATAGCCAGGCAGCGAAACAAGCATTTCCGATCGGTGTACGGACCATTAGCCCCACTCACTAAGGCGTGCATGCCTTGTCTGTTTTTCAACCAGTCCGGGAGATGGATGGGGGCGACGATGGGGTGGTCGATCACTTTAGTTACGTGAAACGTAACATTTGTCGTCATCTCCACCTGCCATTTAATGTTGGGGCGTTGTTGTCGGGGCCCATTCCAAACCATCCAGTTGTTCCAGTACCGTGTCCAGGGACGGCCGATCCGTAATGGTGAAGGGCTGATCGAACACGAGGGTATTGTTACTGGGGTAAAAGGACCGAAATTGGTCCGTCTCCTTATGCCGTAATACATAACCAAATGTGAGATTTAATTTGAAGGCTGTAGCTTGGTCTTCGAAAATAGTATAGGCGTAGTGGGGAAGACGGGTGTTTTCCTCTAACCGGAAATTGTACAAGACCAATATAGGGCGATGGCGGTGAAAACAGTGCCGGATAGTAGGACAGTGACGTTGATAGATCGTACGCACAGCTTCCTGTGTCGGTAATACTAACTTCTATGGGCGGTTCGTCAGGATCTGTGGTAAAATTGTCCTCCGCCGCGGTGAGGGCTGGATTCCTGGTGAGCGGCTGTGATCTTGATCGTTGAATGCATATACATAGAACAGGGGATTTCCAGCAAATTCCCCGGCGTATCAATGTGCATTAATTATTAGCAGCCTTAAGGGGCTTTTGCTGGGAAACTCCCTGTTCTATGTATAGATCATGACGTCAGCTCTGGGTCGGGGAATTTTCTGGAAATCTTCTATTCTTTTTGCGTATCGAGGGCATCTAGTGCTACGCCGGGGGCATCTAGTGCTACGCCGGGAAAACTTCCATGACAACGGGTATTTCCCAGAGCGTGAGCGGGTAAATTTCCATGACAACGGGTATTTCCCAGACCGTGAGCGGGTAAATTTTCCCAGCCGTGGCACTGGCCTTGGTAATAAACCATCGCGTCGGGTAATAAAAAAAGGACAGAGTTTTATAACTCGTGAAGTATCATTAATTTTAAAAAAGGGAAGAGGTTTATACCCGGGGGAGTAAACCTAAAAAATGGGTGAGAGGGGGAGAGGGGAGGGGGGACTGTTTACCCCACGCGAGCTAGAGCGCAGACAACACCGTTTTGTAGCGAAAATGGAACGCTACCTGCCCTCAGTAAATTGTGAGCTTATCACGGAAGGAATACATATTGCATAAATTCCTGACGAAAATAGGAAATACACACATAAGAGAATATTGTCTTGGCGTAATAAAGTTTGGATGTTTCATATTTACGAAGAAATAGATTTCTATATTTGAGTCGGCTTTTTGTGCATCCCATTGCAGCCTATATAATAAAACAGCTGTGAACTGCGTTTTACTATGTCACAAAAAGTGCTGGTATGAATTATTTATAAATAATTTCATGACAAATGCAACTAAGGTTAGAAAGTACATATATTATACGATTTAGTGATGAAGTGTCAGCACGTAAGACATTCTGATTATTGAGAGATGGATTTTTGAAGTTCGACATTTTTCTGACTTTGAGCGGACGAATTGCCGCCGTAGCTTGTTCGTTTGTCCTGATGGAAAATCGCGAATGTATCATACTTAGAGATATATTTCTCAAGACAACCTTGCATTCGTTGAAAATAAAGTTTTTTAGGTTTACCTGGCTAACCAGTTTGCTGCATGGGAGGTGTTATTAATCCATAGATCGGCATATGTTCACGCCGATGTGGTGTGGAGTCATGCATAATTTTGCATGTAGTTTTGCTTGCACGTGTCGAGCATTTCGAGAGCGAATAACTTTTCCATCCACGTCTATAAAGTGTTCTTCTTGGAATGTAATCATATCCATGGAAAGTTCGGGATACCGGCTTTCGAATGATATCTGGTTCCGCCAATGATTCGACGGAGCTGTGATGTATTTTTGCCTCGGAAGAGCGTATACGTTTCGGTGACGAGCGCTCTAGATTCAGCTTGTCGTCAATCATCAGTTGTCTAGGACATTACGTCACGAGAGCAGAATCATAATTTTTGATCAATCAAAATTCGGCATTATCGTCTAGCCGTAGAATTTGACGTCATTGGCTAGCAACTGCTTAGCAACCCAGCACTATCAAAGGCTGAAATTTTGACTGTGCATCAGTACCAGCCAGCCTATCACATTATAGCATACAGACCAAAAGGGCAACGCACAGTCAAGTGTGAAGATATGCATGTTTCACTACATCGTACGGGGGTTTAAAAATATTTTAAAAAATAAAAGAGTATAAAAATATATAAAGCGAATAGTAGACAAAGGGTAAAATTCGGAAGTGCTGACCATACCCCAGGCATTTCAAGGTTATATGCATATCAACGCCTTAACGCCTACGTTTGTTTTCCGGGCATTGATTGATTACATTTGACCTCAACCTAGGCCACTGGTTGGCTACTTTCTCAGCCGACTCATTGACTGGCCTATACCAGTTCACATATATATATATTCAAGCATTGGGCATTGATGGCCACTTGTTTATGCTCACACAGAAAACACACAAGACAGGGTTTTTTGGTGAGATCTCATTTTGTTTATTCAAGAACACCAATAAAAAACAACAACGTGAGAACAACCACGTGAAAACTGAAGCCCAGAACGGGGCTTGTACATTGAAATGGTTAGAACTTCAGCCCAGAACGGGGCTTGTATACTGAAATGGTCTGCGGCCCAGTCGTACACCAGTACACCTCGATCGGTAGCTTGAGGGTACCCGTCAAACATCTGTACGATGGTGGGTAGCGTTCTTCCCCGGCAACGGTGGTAGAGGTAAAACAGACAGCACACGCTCCTGCTCAGGTCTTGCAACGTTTTACTGTTCCAACACCACGTCTCTGTGCCGCCGTCCATGAAGGCTGTTAAATCGGGATGGAGGGGTGGCAGGCCGTACGGATCAAAGTATTCGCCCTGCTCTTCTGTCAAGTACACGATCATTAAATGTTGACCGGGACGATCCATCGGGTCCGTTTTGAGCACGTAGGCGGCAGGATACACACGGTCTAACGGGAACACATCTCGGCCGAACACCTTTTGAAAGACCATACGTGTCTCTGTGTCATTCTCCAGCATGGTGATAATCTGGTCTGCATCCATGTTAGGTGGCAAAGTCACACAGGACGTTGCGCACCTTGCCCACTTGAACGATGTCAAACTCGACGTAGCAGATCACATTGATGGTGCTCCGGAAGGCTCGTGCAAAGTGGATTTCCAACCGTAAGTTGCCTTACCTGGCGTGGTTCAGCTGATGGTCGTTCTCTAAGGTGGGGGTCAGATCGAAACAAAACAACGTATATCCGTTAGCGTAGTGCTCCCGACTGATCATATTCCGGTCGCTGTAAACAAGCTCTGATAGGCTCGAATAAAATTCCGAAATGTTTAAATTCAAACGGGTCCGCTGAAACTGGTATTTCCCACACAGGCCAGGATCAATCGCTTGGGCAGTTCCCCCAGGAACAGGTTTTCTTTGTTGGCGCTCATATTCCCGGCAGACACAGAGATCACTTGGTTTGTACACGTCGGATAGGGTACTGGGCTGGTTTTGTTTCCAAGGCTTTGAGGTGTCCCAATTGAACGGCTGGATTCGGTTTCACTTTCTGGACATACAGGACTGCGTCTTGAATGATGATCTTATAGTCAGCTACATGCCCGTCCACGTCAGTGGCCATTACAATCTGATTAAAACTCAGACTTAATAACCGCTCCTCTATCGGACATGTCGCTAATTAAGATCTGGGACAGTCTGTATCTTAAATCTGTCGCGCATGTCAGACTGGCGACCAATCACAGTCCAACTTCAACGGGCGAATAGGTGCCTATTCGATTATTTCTGTAGTGAACGAGGCGCAGAAAAATCCAACTCAGGCGGCTGACGAAGTTCTTGCTCTCCATGAGCAGTCACCGAAGATTATTATTTGCTCGGATAGGCACCTATTCGCCTTTAGAAGTTGGACTGTGATTGGTCGCCAGTCTGATCTATGGCGCTACGTTTCGTAACTTGTGTCTAATTCCGCTTAACCCGGGGCTAGGGGCCGTATGAATCCATGTACTTCAAGATCCTCATGGTACTCATATGAACAGTCACAATCAAAGCGTGACTGAGATACATCATTTTTAGATGACGACTCTATAACGAATATTATGGATTAAGAATACTGATCAGCGATACGGATTTGATATTTTTTGGAACATCATGATGTCTTGCCGGCATCATTGAAAACTGTTGACCGCTTCTCTCTTGCAGGAAACAAGCCTATGTTTATGTATACCATGATTGTCTTTTTGAATTTGGTGCTAATACTGTTATATGGAAAATGGAATAGGTCTTTGGGTTATGGACGCGGATATTCTCTAATGGACGACGGTTGGATTATGAATGACGGACTAGACGCTTGTGACATGCGCGACAGATTTAAGATACAGACTGTCCCAGATCTTAATTAGCGACATGTCCGATAGAGAAGCGGTTATTAATTCTGAGTTTTAATCAGATTGTGGCCATTAAGGCGAAGGTCGGAGGCGCCCGTTTCAGTCGGATTTTGATGGGGACCTTGTTCAAGAGGTACGGGTCTTGCATGAAGAGTTCTGCATACAGTCGACCGATGAGATCGACCGAACTGCCGTTCGCAATGAAACCCCTCCGTTTGTTCCATCCCGCATTGGTGTTCTCCGTGCCCATGTGCTCGGGTGAGTCCCGGTAGAATAAAGAGGCTGTCAACTGAGATTTTTTAGCCTCTCGTCCATACGACAACAGCGTTTCGATGTAGGCTCGATAGGGGTACGTGTTGGTCGAATCACTGGCGAGTTTGTCACTGAGAAAAATATCCACCTGTTGAAACATAGAGTGCAGTCAGAGATTCGTCGGGCCCACCGTTGCTTGGTCGACGATTCTGGAGCCATCCCCATTGACGATCTTGGCTTTCACATACAAGTACGTATGGGCTAAATCTACATAGGCCGTATCCGCATTACTGATGGTGAACTCAATGGGCCCTGTTTCGTTGATGCTGGAGAGCGGGAGATGCTCCACCCATAGTCCTTGTTTGGTACTGGTCTGCGTGAGTGGGACGGTCCACAAATCAAACTCACTGTTAGTGGAATGACAGGAATCAGCGTGGATGAAGGACATGTTTTACGCAAAGATATCCCGGGTCTCCGATGTACGTCCTCGCTGGGTCGGTCATCGACTGGTGCCTGGTCTCGGCGGTGCAGGTCTTTTATTCCCTACGGTGCGTTGTGCTTTGCCGACCAAGACACCTCCTGTTTCTTTGGCTCGGCGTTTCAGTGCTTCTCTGAAGGGGACACCGCTGAACGCATCTCCCAGGGCGTGCACCCCACTTCGGACCGCTTGTTTGCCGACCGCTTTCACCCCTCGCGTCACCAGTGCCAGGAACGTTTTGACGATGCTCCCGAGTGTGTTCCCCTGCCCATGTCCTCGTTGGATGCGTGTACCTGCAAAGACGGGGGGGCCACCCCCGGCCTGTTGGGTATAATAGTCCCTATAGTTGCGTGCATCGCACTCGTAAGGTACCTTCATTATACAAAGTTGAGAGAGCGTACTTGTCGAAAATGAAGTGTCACTATCACTTTCCCACTTCGTCTCGTTGTACGTGTGAAAGAAGACCTTCTGGGCTTTCAGAAATTGTTGGAACGGTCTGTTGAGGAATTCGGTGCCTTCGTCGGTTTGCAAATACAAGGGGTTGCGCCCGTTCTTGAAGATGTCCTTGAACGCCGCTACGAGATTCGCCCCCGTTTTCGTCCGGATGGGTACCACCCACGCATACGTCGACAAGATATCGATGCATGTAAAGATATACCGATTCCCATCGTTGTGTTTCGCAAAGGCGCTCATATCGACCAGATCCGTTTGCCATTTGGGCATCTATACCCCCAACGATGACCCGGTTCCGTGGAAAATGACGGCGGGCAGCTCGATGTAAGGTATAGGTGTCTTGTTGTTTGAGTCAATCTCGGACTTGGGCACGTTGTATCCCCTGGGGCTTGGCCGCTCGATGGAGGGCAGACATTGCACTATACGCTGCCGGGTCTTCGGGACTGCAGTATAAATTATCCAACACCTTCTCCCAGCGCTTCATGGTGATGACTGATAATGGACCCGAAGAGTATCGTGTATTTATAACGAGGTCGAGGTCTGATGTTCGGGTTCTACCACCGTTGTATATATCCTCGGTTGACTGAGCATATCCGGGTAATCAATGGTATCGTCGTCTGGCTCCGCTTCATTGATGGCTTTGATAATTTGTTCATTGGGTTCTGCTGCCGCTTCACTCAGAGCACGAGCCCAGCCCAACTGAACGGCTGACCGCTCATCCGGTGTAAACAGCTGGTCCACAATAGGCACCACTTTCTCGAAGGCTATCCAAAGATCAGGGTCTGGAGTGAAGCTTCGCTTAGGGTCATGGTAACGCCCCAGGCGTGCGAAGAAGGGTCCGCGGTGTACGTAGATGGCGATGTCTATGTGGATGAGGTCCCCGTCGAGCTCATCGCTCAACACCCGTTTAAATTTCGTCCAGCCGTCACGGTGTAGCGTAACGGTCTTCGATACGGTCTCTGCGCGCGACGAGCAAACATCTCCATGGTCTTCCACGATGGTGACTTTATCCTCATTGACGTGTAACCCCACCTCGGGTGTAAGGGAAAGGATGGCTCGTAGGACTGGTGACATGGTTGACGAAATGCCGAAGGGTAAATGACGCACACTCTGGCTGACCCTCGTATTTTTGAGTAGGTCCCTTGGTGACATGGTTGACCAAATGACGAATGGTGAATGACGCACACTGTGACTGACCCTCGTATTTACGGCAAGGTGAAATTGGGTCGGATTGCCCTGGTGGCAAAAACTTGACCTAGGGGGATAACTCCCGATTGTCACGTAACCCGGAAGTGACCTTTTGTTACACCATTATTAATATGCGGTATTGTAAAAGGTGATCTTCGAGCATATTGACACCAGGGAGCGCCACCAATCTTGTGGCGTCACTTCCGGTCACTTCCACTTCCGGTCACGTGACCGGGAGTGACCTTTGAACCCTGCGCACCATTATTAATATCCGGTATTGTGCGCATGCGCAGGGGTCAAAGGTCACTTCCAGTCACGTGAACGGAACCGGAATTGACGTCACAAGATTGGTGGCGCCTCCTGGTGTCAATATGGTCAAAGATCAACTTTATATACTACTATTATGGCAGGCTTGGCATTTTATACGATGGTACAAAATAATTACAGGCATCCTGTAAATACGAATCATGGCAGGCTTGGCATTCTATACCATGGTATATAGTATTTTCAGGCATCCTGTAAATGACGAATTGTGGCAAGGATGGCCAACCATACATAGTGTTTTGGTAAGACAATTGGACAGACGGCCCTCAGAATCGAGATACATCCGCTATCACCATTGCCTATATTTTTATGCCGAATATTTGTGGACGTGATACTCTGTTATTTGTTGATTCAAATTGATCGTGAGTTTTTGTAGGATAATGAAACATACGGCCTCCAATATCAATCTCTGCTATCATCATTGGCTGTTTTAGCCGAAAATGTTCGCCTCTGGCGTTCTGGTTGTGGAACCGTGTTGTTGAGTTTAGTTATATGGCCCATTGTTTTACCAGGACAGTGGGATGGGACAGAAGGCCAACATTGGGCATGGGTCGTCGTTTTTGCAAAACCTGTTTTATTTCTAAATGTGTCTGAGACAATATGGGCGGGTGTTAGTTATGAACTGTTTTTGTTGCCGAAATATTTTACAGGGCTATGGCGCAGGCGGCCCTCAAAATAAGGTATCTCCGTTGTTACCATATACTTTGTTAAGTCAAAAGATGAATTTGGTCTCTATTTTAGGAGCTATCACATCCTGTCATTATATTCGGTGTCATGTGAGAAGTTGAGTATTCGATCGTAGGTTACATTAGGACGATCATACGCCTAGGGGCCGCATGAACCCATGTACTTCAAGATCCTCATGGTACTCATATGAACAGTCACAATCAAAGCGTGGCTGAGATACATCATTCTTTAGATGACGACTTTACAACGAATTATGGATTAAGAATACTGATCAGCGATACGGATTTGATATTTTAGGAACATCATGGTGTCTTGCCGGCATCATTGAAAACTGTTGACCGCTTCTCTCTTGCAGGAAACAAGCCTATGTGTATGTATACTATGATTGTCTTTTTGAATTTGGTGCTAATACTATTATATGGAATATGGAATAGGTCTTTGGATTATGGACACGGATATTCTCTAATGGACGACGGCTGAATTATGGATGAAGGACTAGACGCTTGTAATGCATTGTTACCAAAGTGAATTTAAATTTTAGGTGTTGCATTTCGATTATGAGTTTCTGGCGTTGGGTTATATTTTCCCTACATTGGAGTATAACAGTTATATGTTCTATTGTTTCTTCAACAAGACTACACCGGTGGCAAATTTTTGACGTATTTGGGAATAGCATGGACAAATGTGAGTTTAGACCCGTTTTTCCAAGACTAATCCGTGCAATGATTTTGTCGTCGCGAGTAGTAGGGAGCATTTCGAACCATATTTTCCAGGGAGGTAACTCTTGGTTCCTTTTTTCCGACAGGGGGCGCTCTTGTAGGTATGACGTCATTTCCGGTCTGGGTGAATGGAGCGTGACCTGGGGAACATGATAGGATATGTACTGACCTGTCTGTGGGTTTTCCCACAATGTCGTTCACCTCCGTGTCTTTTCGGTCACCTCCGTTGTGGGGGTTTTCCACAATGTCGTTCATCTTGGGGTTTTCCCACAATGTCGTTCACCTCCGTGTCTTTTCGGTCACCTCCGTGTCTCTTCGGTCAGGTCCGTGTCTTTTTTATACAATATACAGGCCGGTATGGGGTATGGGGATGGTCATTTTTCAACATGATAGGACATGTACTGAGCTGTCTGTTGGGGTTTTCCCGCCAGAATTTCGCTGTCGTCTGCTTGGGCTGGGGGTTGTCACGTGCCGAACACCAGGCTCCCCGAATTGCAACGTTGTTGCACGTTCGCTACAATGTTGCGAAGATGTCACGGAGATCACCGAAGAGACACGGAGGTGCCCGAAGATGTCACGGAGATCCCGAAGAGGGCGAGAGGGGTCCCTAGTGTACCGATTGGGTCGTATGAGGTATCAATGTGAAGTATTCGTGAAGGGGCATCTGATGGGATGGGTGTGGAGTTGAAATATCGTCATTCTGCGCATGCGCGGTAGACCAAGGATATGGAAATAGACGTTTTGGGGTCTAGGTGGGTCACTAGTGGTCCGATGGAGTCGAGTGAGGTATCAATGTGAAGCATATGTGAGGGGGCATCCGATGGGCTGAGTGTGGGGTTGGAATATGGTCATTCTGCGCATGCGCGGTAGACCAAGGGTATGGAATAGACGTTTTGGGATCTAGGGGAGCCCCTAATCCGATGAAGTCGTATGAGGTATCAATGTGAAGCATTCGTGAAGGAGCATCCGATAGGGTGCCTGTGGGGTTGGAATATCGTCATTCTGCGCATGCGCAGTAGACAAAGGGTATGAAAATAGACGTTTTGGGATCGAGGGGGGTCCCTAATGGGCCGATGGAGTTGTATGAGGTATCAATGTGAAGCCTATGTGAGGAGGCATCCGCCTGGACTAGTGTCTCGGTCGTTGTCCACATTCTGCGCATGCGCAGACAGGGATTGTGGGAAAAGGGTATGGAAATAGACGTTTTGGGATCTAGGTGAGCCACTAATGAGCCGATGGAGTTAAGTGAGGTATCAATGTGAAGCCTATGTGAGGGGCATCCGATTGGACTAGTGTCTCGGCCGTTGTCAATATTCTGCGCATGCACAGACAGGGAATTCTGGGAAAAGGGTGTGGAAATAGACGTTTTAGGGTTTAGGTGAGCCCCTAATGATCCTATGGTGTCGTGTGAGGTATCAGTGTGAAGCTGTCGTGAGGGAGCATCCGCCTGGGCTAGTGTGCCGTTCGTTGTCAATAGTCTGCGCATGCGCAGTCTGGCCGTAGTACAGAAATGGACGTGTTGGGGTTTAGGTGGGCCACTATTAAGCCGATTGGATCGAGTGAGGTATCAATGTAAAGCATACGTGAGGGAGTATCCAACGAGCTGGGTTTGACGTGGAACTGGCGTCATTCTGCGCATGCGCAGTAGAGAAAGTGTATGCAAATATAAATTTTTGGCGCCGACATGGGTCACTATGGGTCCGATGGAGTCGTATGAGGTCTTATGTTGAAGCTCTCGTGAAGCAGCATCCGACTGGACTGATGGTTCGTCCGTGTTCAATGGTCTGCGCATGCGCAGTCTGGTCGTAGTATAGAAAGCAGGCATGTTGGGGGATGCGCGGGGGTGTGTTTGACCCACCACTATGGGTCCATGGTTGTGGTTGGGTGGTGGTGTGGGTTGTTCGCACAGACGTCACTTCCGGGTTTCACTAAAACTACCTTCGAACACAGAAGAGTTCCAATGTTCCCCTTAGACGTAGGGTCCGGATGTTCAACATCCGGGTTTTCCCCGGCCCGGCCCGGCTCCGCCCCGCCCCACCCCGCCCCCGCCGCAGCGCGCGCGCGCGCGCGTTATCCGGAAGTGCGCGGCATCACCGGAAATGCGCGGATGAATGTCGGGTCAAAAGGTCAAAGGTCACATCCAGGTCAAAAGGTCTCCCTTTCGGCAATGTTCGGCAACAATGTTGCGGCATCGATATATACAGACCTTGAACACAAAAAGGGGATTGTAAATTAACGTGGGAAGGATGGGCATGTCCATTTGCACCAATCAGCGATCGAGAAAAAGAGCCAATGAGCGATCGATAAAAGAACCAATGGACGGGTACTAGAATTTCGCTCACGTCTGCGCCTACATCTGGGTACTAGAATGCTTTCGCCTACGTCCGCGCCTACATCCGGGTACTTCTATGTAGGTGTATAAAAGTGGGAATGTTTAGGGCAATGCTGCATTCATTGGCCTGCTTGACCTGACCAGCCTGAGCCTGCCTCACCAGCCTGAGCCTGCCTCACCGGAGCTATACCATGAGACGTGGAGAAGATTTTCCAGGGGAACCTCCGGCGCTGTAATCTTTGTTGTTATTGTTGCTCTCTTTTTTGGACTAACCCATCAGAATAGTACGTATCACGGACTACACCCGTAGAGCTACGTCAAGGCGCGCATGTGTGACATGGTCTATAAAACACGTCTCTCTGGATCCTACACCTCCATTCCTACGGTTTCAGAGCCATGACGGACACCCGTCCCTTTGCGACTAGCATTTTACAGCATGCGACCGTGGTTAATTCGCTCACGGGTTACCGAGCAGTGGTTCGGTCCATGTTTTCAGATGGCGACGACAACGAGGGGCGACGCCAGATCCTGAACGAGTTCACAGAAGCGGTCCTCGACAGAGTGCACTCGATGGAGAGGTGTGCCATCACTCACCACTACTGGACTATGACAGCCATCCTTGATGCTCGGGCTATGGACCACGAGCGCTCACGGCGGAATCAGCGACGGCTGGTTGGCCTAGTCATGGTCTGTGTCCTATTGACCCTGGCGCTGTGGCATTGACAGTGGGACCTGACTACAAATACGAGGGTCAGACACAGTGTGCGTCATTCAACGATCGTCATTGGGTCAACCATGTCATCAGTTCTACGAGCCATCCTTCCCCTTACACCCCGGGTGGGGTTACACGTCTATAAAGATAAAGTCACCCTCGTGGAAGACCGTGGAGATGTTTGCTGGTCGCGCGCTGAGACCGTATCGAATACGGCTACGCTACACCGTGACGGCTGGACCAAATTTAAACGGGTGTTGAGCGGCGTGTTGAGCTCGACGGACACCTCATCCACATAGACAATGCCATCTACGTACAACGTGGACCCTTCTTCCCACGCCGGGGCCGCCACCAAGACCCTACGCGAGGCTTCACCCTAGACCCCGATCTGTGGACAGCCTTCGAGAAAGTGGTGCCTATCGTGGACCAGCTGTTTACACCGGACGAGCGGTCATCAGACGAGTTGGAGTGGGCTCGTGCCTGAGAGAAGCGGCGGCAGAACCCAATGAACAAATGTCTAGCAATGAACCAGACGACGATGCCATTGATTACCCGGTTAGACTCAGTCATCCCAGTGACATGACCAACCGATCCTTTGATCTCACGGGGTTCTCCCTATAAATACGGGAGACAGTCAAATCTGGTACCATTCACGTACTGACCATGACGGAGCATATAATACTGGCGTATCTCAGCTTGACCCCCGAGGTTTTCCTGCACGTTTATGCAGATACGGTCGATATCATGGAGGAGGTGGGAGACATCTGTGATGCGGACCCTACACAACCGTGCCCGGCCCACATTCGTCTGTCCCGGGAAGGCTGGACCAAATTCAAACGGGTGTTGTCTGGTGAACGGGACAGCGACATCATCCACTTGTGTCACGATGTGTACATCCGACGCGGCCCGGTGGCAAATTTTTGACGTATTTGGGAATAGCATGGACAAATGTGAGTTTAGACCTGTTTTTCCAAGACTAATCCGTGCAATGATTTTGTCGTCGCGAGTAGTAGGGAGCATTGATTTCGAACCATATTTTCCAGGGAGGTAACTCTTGGTTCCTTTTTTCCGCCAGGGGGCGCTCTTGTAGGTATGACGTAATTTCCGGTCTGGGTGAATGGAGCGTGACCTGGGGAACATGATAGGATATGTACTGACCTGTCTGTGGGTTTTTCCACAATGTCGTTCACCTCCGTGTCTTTTCGGTCACCTCCGTTGTGGGGGTTTTCCACAATGTCGTGCATCTTGGGGTTTTTCCACAATGTCGTTCACCTCCGTGTCTTTTCGATCACCTCCGTGTCTCTTCGGTCAGGTCCGTGTCTTTTTTATACAATATACAGGCCTGTATGGGGTATGAGGATGGTCATTTTTGAACATGATAGGACATGTACTGAGCTGTCTGTGGGGTTTTCCCGCCAGAATTTCGCTGTCGTCTGCTTGGGCTGGGGGTTGTCACGTGCCGAACACCTGGCTCCCCGAATTGCAACATTGTTGCACGTTCGCTACAATGTTGCGAAGATGTCACGGAGATCACTGAAGAGACACGGAGGTGTCCGAAGATGTCACGGAGATCCCGAAGAGGGCGAGAGGGGTCCCTAGTGTACCGATTGGGTCGTATGAGGTATCAATGTGAAGCATTCGTGAAGGGGCATCTGATGGGGTGGGTGTGGAGTTGAAATATCGTCATTCTGCGCATGCGCGGTAGACCAAGAGTATGGAAATAGACGTTTTGGGGTCTAGGTGGGTCACTAGTGGCCCGTTGGAGTCGAGTGAGGTATCAATGTGAAGCATATGTGAGGGGGCATCCGATGGGCTGGGTGTGCGGTTGGAATATGGTCATTCTGCGCATGCGCGGTAGACCAAAGGTATGGAATAGACGTTTTGGGATCTAGGGGAGCCCCTAATGGTCCGATGGAGTCGTATGAGGTATCAATGTGAAGCATTCGTGAAGGAGCATCTGATGGGGTGCGTGTGGGGTTGGAATATCGTCACTCTGCGCATGCGCAGTAGACAAAGGGTATGAAAATAGACGTTTTGGGATCGAGGGGGGTCCCTAATGGGCCGATGGAGTTGTATGAGGTATCAATGTGAAGCCTATGGGAGGGGGCATCCGCCTGGACTAGTGTCTCGGTCGTTGTCCACATTCTGCGCAGACAGGGAATTGTGGGAAAAGGGTATGGAAATAGACGTTTTGGGATCTAGGTAAGCCACTAATTAACCGATGGAGTTAAGTGAGGTATCAATGTGAAGCCTATGTGAGGAGCATCCGATTGGACTAGTGTCTCGGCCGTTGTCAATATTCTGCGCATGCGCAGACAGGGAATTCTGGGAAAAGGGTGTGGAAATAGACGTTTTAGGGTTTAGGTGAGCCCCTAATGATCCTATGGTGTCGTGTGAGGTATCAGTGTGAAGCTGTCGTGAGGGAGCATCCGCCTGGGCTAGTGTGTCGTTCGTTCTCAATAGTCTGCGCATGCGCAGTCTGGCCGTAGTATAGAAATAGACGTGTTGGGGATTAGGTGGGCCACTATTAAGCCGATTGGATCGAGTGAGGTATCAATGTAAAGCATACGTGAGGGAGTATCCAACGGACTGGGTGTGACGTGGAACTGACGTCATTCTGCGCATGCGTAGTAGAGAAAGTGTATGGAAATAGACATTTTTGGCGCCGACATGGGTCATTATGGGTCCGATGGAGTCGTATGAGGTCTTATGTTGAAGCTCTCGTGAAGCAGCATCCGACTGGACTGATGGTTCGTCCGTGTTCAATGGTCTGCGCATGCGCAGTCTGGTCGTAGTATAGAAAGCAGGCATGTTGGGGGATGCGCGGGGGTGTGTTTGACCCACCACTTTGGGTCCATGGTTGTGGTTGGGTGGTGGTGTGGGTTGTTCCCACAGACGTCACTTCTGGGTGTCACTAAAACTACCTTCGAACACAGAAGAGTTCCAATGTTCCCCTTAGACGTAGGGTCCGGACGTTCAACATCCGGGTTTTACCCGGCCCGGCCCGGCCCGGCTCCGCCCCGCCCCGCCCCGCCCCCGCCGCAGCGCGCGCGCGCGCGGGTTATCCGGAAGTGCGCGCCATCACCGGAAATGCGCGGATGAATGTCGGGTCAAAGATCAAAGGTCACATCCAGGTCAAAAGGTCTCCCTTTCGGCAATGTTCGGCAACAATGTTGCGGCATCGATATACAGAGCCTGAACACAAGAAGGGGATTGTAAATTAACGTGGGAACGATGGGCAGGTCCATTTGCACCAATCAGCGATCGAGAAAAAGAGCCAATGAGCGATCGATAAAAGAACCAATGGACGGGTACTAGAATTTCGCTCACGTCTGCGCCTACATCCGGGTACTAGAATGCTTTCGCCTACGTCCGCGCCTACATCCGGTTACTTCCATGTAGGTGTATAAGAGTGGGAATGTTTAGGGCAATGCTGCATTCATTGGCCTGCTTGACCTGACCAGCCTGAGCCTGCCTCACCAGCCTGAGCCTGCCTCACCGGAGCTATACCATGAGACGTGGAAAAGATTTTCCAGGGGAACCTCCGGCGCTGTAATCTTTGTTGTTGTTGTTGCTCTCTTTTTTGGACTAACCCATCAGAATAGTACGTATCACGGACTACACCCGTAGAGCTACGTCTAGGCGCGCATGTGTGACATGGTCTATAAAACACGTCTCTCTGGATCCTACACCTCCATTCCTACGGTTTCAGAGCCATGACGGACACCCGTCCCTATGCGACTCGCATTTTACAGCATGCGACCGTGGTTAATTCGCTCACGGGTTACCGAGCAGTGGTTCGGTCCATGTTTTCAGATGGCGACGACAACGAGGGGCGACGCCAGATCCTGAACGAGTTCACAGAAGCGGTCCTCGACAGAGTGCACTCGATGGAGAGGTGTGCCATCACTCACCACTACTATGACAGCCATCCTTGATGCTCGGGCTATGGACCACGAGCGCTCACGGCGGAATCAGCGACGGCTGGTTGGCCTAGTCATGGTCTGTGCCCTATTGACCCTGGCGCTGTGGCATTGACAGTGGGACCTGACTACAAATACGAGGGTCAGACACAGTGTGCGTCATTCAACGATCGTCATTGGGTCAACCATGTCACCAGTTCTACGAGCCATTCTTCACCTTACACCCCGGGTGGCTGGACCAAATTTAAACGGGTGTTGAGCGGCGAGCTCGACGGACACCTCATCCACATAGACAATGCCATCTACGTACACCGTGGACCCTTCTTCCCACGCCGGGGCCGCCACCAAGACCCTACGCGAGGCTTCACCCTAGACCCCGATCTGTGGACAGCCTTCGAGAAAGTGGTGCCTATCGTGGACCAGCTGTTTACACCGGACGAGCGGTCATCAGACGAGTTGGAGTGGGC
This sequence comes from Hanleya hanleyi, assembly GCA_036873755.1. Taxonomy (NCBI): domain Eukaryota; kingdom Metazoa; phylum Mollusca; class Polyplacophora; order Lepidopleurida; family Hanleyidae; genus Hanleya; species Hanleya hanleyi. The sequence goes on along the minus strand of JAVTVY010014622.1, from coordinate 38,028 downwards.
TCGTGCCCTGAGAGAAGCGGCGGCAGAACCCAATGAACAAATGTCTAGCAATGAACCAGACGACGATGCCATTGATTACCCTGCTCGACTCAGTCATCCCAGTGACATGACCAACCGATCCTTTGATCTCACGGGGTTCTCCCTATAAATACGGGAGGCAGTCAAATCTGGTATCATTCACGTACTGACCATGACGGAGCATATAATACTGGCGTATCTCAGCTTGACCCCCGAGGTTTTCCTGCACGTTTATGCAGATAAGGTCGATATCATGGAGGAGGTGGGAGACATCTGCGATGCGGACCCTATACAACCGTGCGCGGCACACATTCGTCTGTCCCGGGAGGGCTGGACCAAATTCAAACGGGTGTTGTCTGGTGAACTGGACGGCGACCTCATCCACTTGTGTCACGATGTGTACATCCGACGCGGCCCTTTCTTTGCTCAATTGGCTCGGCTAGATCGGGGTACAGTGCATTTTACCCTTCACCCTGATCTATGGTCTGCATTGGAAGATGCCGTGGTAGATGTGGATCAAGTGCTTATCAAGCGGTCATCAGACGAGTTGGGCTGGTCATTTACCATGGACACCATGGAAGCCAACGAAGAAAATCAGAAAAAAACTCCGGCCCAAGATATACCCGTTATAAATAAACGATAGAGCCAGGGTCCATCATCATTTGTCACCATGAAGCTCTGGGAGAAGGTGTTGGATAACTTATACTAAAGTCCCGACAGTCCGGCGGCCTATAGTGCATTGTCGGCTCTCTATCGAGCGGCCAATCCCCAGGGGATACAACGTGCCCAATTCCGAGATTGGTTAAGAAAACAAGACACCTATACCTTACATCGATCTGTCCGTCGCCATTTTCTACGGAACCGGGTCATCGTGGGAGGAATAGATGCCCAGTGGCAAGCGGATTTGGTCGATATGAGCGCCTTTGCCACACACAACGATGGGAATCGGTATATCTTCACGTGCATCGATATCCTATCGAAGTGTGCGTGGGTGGTACCCATCCGGACGAAAACGGGGGCGAATCTCATAGCGGCGTTCAAAGACATCTTCAAGACCGGGCGCAACCCTTTGTATTTGCAAACCGACGAAGGCACGGAATTCCTCAACAGACCGTCCCAACAGTTTCTGAAAGCCCAGAAGGTGTTTTTCTTCCATACGTACAACGAGACCAAGGCTTCCGTGGTGGAAAGGTTCAACAGGACATTCAAATGCCGCATGTATAAATATTTCACCTATAAGAATACAAGGCGGTACATCGATGTTCTCCCGAAAATTGTGAGTGGTTACAATCGAGCCCATCACCGGAGTATAGAGAGAGCCCCCATTACCGTGACCCAACGCAATGAAGCCCAAGTCACGAATCGTTAGATTCTTGGTATGTGCTTTAGAATAGGTTAACCAGAAGACTATTCTGTGAAGTCATGTGACGCAGTCAGTATGTCGGCACCTCTTCCCACTTCCCTTATATGTGTTGTAATTGTACCACAGGCAATCGCAGCGAACGACGAAGGCGGTGTACAAGGTCGGGGACCTGTACGGATCAGTAAAGTCAAAGGTCAATTTGAGAAAAGTTACTTGCCCAACTGGAGCGATGAGCGCTTCCTGATTAAACGGCGCCTACCCTGACAGCAGCGAGTCTATGAACTGGAAGATCTTCAAGGGGAGCCGTTGCTAGGGACGTTTTACGAGACGGAATTACAGCCTGTCGTAAAAACACAGCAAGACTACTACACGGTGGAGCAGATTTTGAAAACGGAAGGTCGACGTGGCAAACTGTTTCATTTCGTCAAATGGCAAGGCTGGCCCAGTTCCTTCAATTCCTGGGTCGCTGCCAACCAGGTGAAACGACTATAAAGCCAGACACCACTGCCGTCATCCTTCATTCCACGTCCGACCACAGTGCTATGGACAAACAGCAGCTGCCTCTGAACACAGCGTCTCCCAAAACGCGCAAAGCGCAAGTGGGCTTTGTGGTGATACTGCTAACCCTGCTGAGTGTGTTGTACGGAGGTGTGTTTAACGACGTAACCTATGTCAGCACGTTACTTAACCAATTGAGAACACCAGCCATCAGTGAAACCGGTCTACAGATAGCACCAGTCAACCCCGTATCGAGCCCAGTCACCACCACATCCCGTGTACAAGCCCCATCGAGCTCCACACCAAGCTCCACACCTACACCAAGAACACCCACTACGTCTGAAAACCCACCGGATTTCATCCCTCACACTGAACAGACAACGACGACCGACGTTGTACCCACCACCATCATCACTCGCAGTGAACAGACAACGACGACCGACGTTGTACCCACCACCACCACTCCAGTTCACTCGTACCAAATTTACAAGAGCGGGTTACCACGACAGCGCATACAGCTCGAACCATGGACCCTCGGTGGCAGCATCCCTTCACTTGCGTCATCGCAGGACCGACGGGCTCCGGCAAAACGCACTTCGTCAGGAAGCTCCTTCAACACGCCGACAGCATGATCACCCACCCATTGCGCGAGTCGTGTGGTGTTACGGAGAATGGCAGGCAGCGTATGCAGCAATGCCCCACATCACGTTCGTGGAAGGCCTACCCAACCTGGCCGATTTGGAACCCGACACCTTGGTGGTTCTGGATGATCTCATGGCGGAGACGGATGCGCGGGTCACCCAACTCTTTACCAAAGGCAGCCATCATCGACGGCTCAGCATCATCTACATTGTGCAGAATCTGTTCAGTAAAAACAAAGAACATCGGAACATCAGCTTAAATGCCCACTACCTGGTGGTCTTCAAAAACCCGAGAGATAACACTCAACTGCTGCACCTGGCCAGACAGATGTATCCCGGCCGCACACCGTTTGCGTTGGAAGCCTACAAAGATGCCACAACCCCTCAGCACGGGTATATGCTCTTCGACCTCAAGCAAGCCACCCCCGACCACCTTCGACTACGGACCGGCATCTTTCCCGGAGAGACCCACCACGTGTACATGCAAAAATAATGTAAACACATCCACAGTGGCGCCCCCAGCTGGGCTGTGTGTGTTTGATGATGGGGATAATAAAAAGAATTAATACCACAGCATGGTTGACTTTGTCTCTCTTCTCTGAAGTACATAAAAAGAGCAGAGTTGTGGGTTCTAGCATTAGTTGTACATGATGTCTGCGCGAGTACGGAAGCACGCTCCGACGCTCCGTGTATTGAAGACGGCCCCACCCGAGTTGGTCCGAACCATTGTACGCGGTGCGGACCCTGACCTTGTACGCTGTCTGTGCGAGATCGGGTACAACCTGTTAAAAGGCAACTTTCCACTGACTCCGGCTCAGAAGACCAGGTTGGCCAAGCATAAGACAGGTCTCCGAACCCTAGTCCAGAAGCGGGTCCCTCAAACACAAACGAAAAAGGTGTTACAGGAAGGCGGCTTTCTCGGGGCCATATTAGCACCGTTGGCCGCTTCCGTGTTGGGTCCAGTTTTAGGTGGACTCTTCGGCCGACAATGAACCACACGAAAAAAATAGTCCTCGTCGAACCACGGTTCCTTCAAAACCTCCAATCGCCCTACCCTGTCCCACCTACGGTGAAGACCATAAACACCCTCGATGGAGAGATGCAACAGATCTTACAGAGACCGGGGTTAAGCGACAGTGAGAAAGTACAACGGTACAATGAGACGCTTCAACGGTACATGACGTTCATGGACCAATAAAAAAACCCTCTCTACCCCAGCACCACCACCACCACGTGACACACTGCCGACCTCAGCACCGCTCCAACAGCCGCCATTACCAGGGGTACCCCCCACAGCCCCCCAGTGGGTGGAAGACGAAGTGCTGAAGGGTGTACCTGCATCGTTCAAGAAACAAGCTGGCCTAGTATTACAACGGATGAAACAGAATCCTAACATGACTTGGAATGATAAAGGCGAACTCCTGGTACAGAATCAGGTGGTCCCCGGGACCCACATGACGGATTTAGTGAATGCCCTGATGCATCAACGCAGGTCGCACACGGATCCTCGAGGATGGGAGGTCTTCGCTCAAGGCTTGAAAGACATGCATGTACCACAGGAATTGGTGGGGAACCCCCACCGCTGGGCCTTTATGCAGCGGACCCAGCAATCGCCGAGTGGCCCACTATCTTCTTGGGAAGCCGAATGGGAACCGCAGTCACCCCCCAAAACACCACCACAACGGGCACCTTTTCAGGCCTTTAAAAAACCATCCTCGATCAGGACATCCCACATCTCCAGAGCCGTGACACGTAGCAAGTCACCGCGACGAACACGACGCCGGACACAACCGCCCAAGGCCTGGAACACCTATTAAAACCAACAGCAGCAGCAGGACAGCTCAGTCGCCATGTTTTACCTCACCATACCCAGTAACAGTTCGCTGGATGTGTTTCCTGATAACACCCAGTTACCACAACCGTTGCATTTACCTGGACGATGGGAATGCGGCCTCGTGGATATCCAATACCCTTACTCGTGGTACAACGTGCGAGCCAATGAAGTGTGGTACGAGGTGACCTACGAAGGCAAAAACACCCGACTCACCCTCCCCGAAGGCCAATACGATACCCCCAAGGAGTTCATGGGTGGGCTGACAAGACTGTTGCATTATAAGGCTCTACGGGAGGTCACGAATGTTTCAAAATCCATCAAATCCTTTCCCTTCAAGAATCACGTGGACTTCGATTACAACGCACACAACGGCAAGGCGCAAATCCTCCTCACCGCCAACGTGAGTGTCGTACTGAGTCCTATCCTACAGCAAATGCTGGGTTTCGCTCACGCGACCTACACGGGTCCATCCGAGGACCATGGCCAGACCCCGATGGATATGAAGTCGGGTATGTACGGGCTCTATGTCTACTCGGACGTTGTCGACAACCACATCGTGGGCGATATCAACACACCTCTGTTACGGGTGGCGCCCATTAAGAAGACGTATGGAGATCAAGTCACCCACAGTTTCACTCACATGCTCTACCTACCCGTACGACAAACCGACACCAACACTATCACGGTGGATATAAGAGATGACACGGGACGACCGGTGGCATTCGAACGAGGAAAAGTGGTGCTGACACTTCATTTTCGACAAGCACGTGCTCCCGACTTCGTATAATGAAGGTCCCTGACGAGTGCAATGCACGCGGCTATATGGACTATTATGCCCAACAGGCCGGGGGTGGCCTTCCCGACTTTAGTGGTGCACGAATACAACGAGGGCATGGGCTGGGGAACATACTCGGGAGCATCGTCAAAACGTTCCTGCCCTTGGGGACGCGTGGGGTGAAAGCGATAGGCAAACAAGGGGTACGCAGTGGACTGCAAGTGGCCGGTGATGTCTTGGGGGGTACGGCACCCAAAGAAGCCTTGAAACGGCGGGCCAAAGAAGCGGGAGGCGTCTTGGTCGCCAAAGCACAACGCACCGTAGGGAATAAAAGAGCTGCCCCACCGAGACCACGCACCAGTCGACGACCGACCCAGCGACGACGCACATCGAAGACCCAGGATATCTTTTCTTAACCATGTCCTTGATCCACGCAGAGTCCTGCCCCTCCACCAACAGTGAATTTGATTTATGGACCGTGCCGCCCACACAGACCAGTGCCGAACAAGGATTATGGATGGAGCATCTCCCGCTCTCCAGCATCAACGAAACAGGGCCCATCGAGTTCACCATCAGTAATGCGGATACGGCCTATGTTGATTTAGCCCATACGTACTTGTATGTGAAAGCCAAGGTCGTCAATGGGGATGGCTCCAGAATCATCCAAGCTGCAACGGTGGGCCCGACGAATCTGTGGCTGTACTCGAAGTTTCAACAGGTGGATATTTTTCTCAGCGACAAACTCATCAGTGACTCGACCAACACGTACCCCTATCGCGCCTACATCGAGACGCTGTTGTCGCATGGACGAGAGGCTAAAAAATCTCAACTGACAGCCGCTTTATTCTACCAGGACACAGCCGAGCACATGGACACGGTGGGCAATGAAGGATATAACAAACGGAAGGCTTTCACTGCGAACGGCGCCTCGGTGGATCTCATGAGTCGACTACACGCAGACATGTTCATGCAAGACCGGTACCTCTTGAACAAGATCCCCATCAAAATCCGACTGATACGGGCGCCTCCGACCTTCGCCTTGATGGCCACTAACGTAGACGGGCATGCAGCTGACTATAAGATTGTCATCCAAGACGCAGTCTTGTATGTCCGAAAAGTGAAACTGAATCCAGCCGTTTAATTGGGACACATGAAAGCCTTGGAAACAAAACCAGCCCAGTACCCTATCCGACGTGTACAAACCAAAGTGTTCTCTGTTCCTGCTGGAAATATGAGCGCCAACAAAGAAAACCTGTTCCTGGGGGAACTACCCAGCCTATCCAGAGAACCCGTTTGACTTCAAACATTTCGGCATCAATTTTGTGGCCCTGCATGTGGATGGACAACAGGTGCCAGCCACGGCCTTAACACCGAACTTTGGGCGCAGGAATTTCATTCGAGCCTATCAGAGCCTGTTTACAACCACCGGTCAAATCAATCAGGACGAAGGGAATATGATCAGTCGGGAGAACTACGCGAAAGGATACACGTTGTTCTGTTTCGATCTGACCCCCACCTTAGAGAACGACCATCAGCTGGCCCTGGCCAAGCATGGCAATCTACGGTTGGAAATCCACTTTGCACGAGCCCTCGGGACCACCGTCAATGTGATCTGCTACGCCGAGTTTGACAACATCATTCAAGTGGACAAGGCGCGCAACGTCCTGTGTGACTTCTCCACCTAACATGGATACAGACCAGATAACCACCGTGCTGGAGAATGACCCAGGGACACGTATGATCTTTCAAGGGGTGTTCGCCCGAGATGTGTTCCCATTAGACCGTATGTATCCTGCTGCATACGTTCTCAACACGGACCCGATGGATCGGCCCGGTGAACATTGGGTGGCCGTGTACTTGACAGAAGCGCAGGGCGAATACTTTGACCCGTACGGCCTGCCACCCCACCATCCCGATTTAACAGACTTCATGGATCAAGGCACAGAGACGTGGTGTTGGAACAGTCAAACGTTGCAAAGCCTGACCAGTAGCGTGTGCGGACAATATTGCTTGTTTTACCTGTACCATCGATGCCGGGGCAGAACCTTATCTACCATCGTACAGATGTTTGACGAGTACCCCAAGGCCGACGACCGCGATGTACTCGTATATGACTGGGCCGTCCATCATTTCAATGTACAAGCCCCGTTCTGGGCTTAAGTTCTTTCAATGTACAAGCCCCCTGTTCTGGGATTAAGTTTACAAGCCCCCTGTTCTGGGCATCAGTTCTTTCAATGTACAAGCCCTCTGTTCTGGGCTTCAGTTTTCACGTGGTTGTTCTCACGTTGTTGTTGTTGAATAAAAAAAATGAGATCTCACCAAAAAAACCCTGTCTTGTGTGTTTTCTATATAAGCATAATGCATGAAGGCTATAACAGACATGTGGGGCTTCGAACACCGTGGAGAAAGTAGCCCATCAGTGGCCTAGGATAATCCGAAATTCACCCGCGCAGGCGTGCGGCCGGATAACCCGCGCGCGCTGCGGCCGGGGCGGGGCGGGGCCGGGCCGGGCCGGGCCGGGCCGGGCCGAGCCGGGCCGGGGAAAACCCGCATATTGAACATCCGGACCCTACGTCTAAGGGGAACATTGGAACTCTTCTGTGTTCGAAGGTAGTTTTAGTGAAACCCAGAAGTGACGTCTGTGCGAACAACCCACACCACCACCCAACCACAACCATGGACCCATAGTGGTGGGTCAAACACACCCCCACGCATCCCCCAACATGCCTGCTTTCTATACTACGACCAGACTGCGCATGCGCAGACCATTGAACACGGACGAACCATCAGTCCAGTCGGATGCTGCTTCGCGAGAGCTTCAACATAAGACCTCATACGACTCCATCGGGCCCATAGTGACCCATGTCGGCGCCAAAAATGTCTATTTCCATACACTTTCTCTACTGCGCATGCGCAGAATGACGTCAGTTCCACGTCACACCCAGCCCGTTGGATACTCCCTCACGTATGCTTTACATTGATACCTCACTCGATTCAATCGGCCCAATAGTGGCCCACCTAAACCCCAACACGTCTATTTCTATACTACGGCCAGACTGCGCATGCGCAGACTATTGACAACGAACGACACACTAGCCCAGGCGGATGCTCCCTCACGACAGCTTCACACTGATACCTCACACGACACCATAGGATCATTAGGGGCTCACCTAAACCCTAAAACGTCTATTTCCACACCCTTTTCCCAGAATTCCCTGTCTGCGCATGTGCAGAATATTGACAACGGCCGAGACACTAGTCCAATCGGATGCCCCTCACATAGGCTTCACATTGATACCTCACTCAACTCCATCGGCTCATTAGTGGCTCACCTAGATCCCAAAACGTCTATTTCCATACCCTTTTCCCACAATTCCCTGTCTACGCATGCGCAGAATGTGGACAACGACCGAGACACTAGTCCAGGCGGATGCCCCCTCACATAGGCTTCACATTGATACCTCATACAACTCCATCGGCCCATTAGGGACCCCCCTCGATCCCAAAACGTCTATTTTCATACCCTTTGTCTACTGCGCATGCGCAGAATGACGATATTCCAACCCCACACGCAGCCATCGGATGCTTCTTTACGAATGCTTCACATTGATACCTCATACGACTCCATCGGACCATTAGGGGCTCCCCTAGATCCCAAAACGTCTATTCCATACCCTTGGTCTACCGCGCATGCGCAGAATGACCATATTCCAACACCACACCCAGCCCATCGGATGTCCCCTCACATATGCTTCACATTGATACCTCACTCGACTCCATCGGACCACTAGTGACCCACCTAGACCCCAAAACGTCTATTTCCATACCCTTGGTCTACCGCGCATGCGCAGAATGACGATATTTCAACTCCACCCCCATCCCATCAGATGCCCCTTCACGAATGCTTCACATTGATAACCCATACGACCCAATCGGTACACTAGGGACCCCTCTCGCCCTCTTCGGGATCTCCGTGACATCTTCGGGCACCTCCGTGTCTCTTCGGTGATCTCCGTGACATCTTCGCAACATTGTAGCGAACGTGCAACAATGTTGCAATTCGGGGAGCCAGGTGTTCGGCACGTGACAACACCCAGGCCAAGCAGACGACAGCGAAATTCTGGCGGGAAAACCACACAGACAGCTCAGTACATGTCCTATCATGTTCAAATGACCATCCTCATACCCCATACAGGCCTGTATATTGTATAAAAATAACACGGACCTGACCGAAGAGACACGGAGGTGACCGAAAAGACACGGAGGTGAACGACATTGTGGAAAAACCCCAAGATGAACGACATTATGGAAAACCCCCACAACGGAGGTGACCGAACAGACACGGAGGTGAACGACATTGTGGAAAACCCCACAGACAGGTCAGTACATATCCTATCATGTTCCCCAGGTCACGCTCCATTCACCCAGACCGGAAGTGACGTCATACCTACAAGAGCGCCCCCTGGCGGAAGAAAAGGAACCAAGAGTTACCTCCCTGGAAAATATGGTTCGAAATCAATGCTCCCTACTACTGTCGCGTCGCTATTTCATTTTAAAAGGTCGAGTTTTCTTCTCTTTTTTTAACGTTACTTCGTCCGGTGGATTCCTCATTCAAACTTTCTGCCAGTTTGCTTCTAATTTTTCTCGGCTGAATAAATTGTCATGCATTTGCTACCAGTTCTTGCTTGATATAAGCTTTATCTCTCTGTAAACAGTTGTTAGTAGTTTTATCTTTACTTTCATTTCCTCTGATATCAACATGGGCTGGTACCCATACCAGAGAAACGTAAATACCCAAAAACCCTAATTTCCGTGACTAGATATTCGATTTCGTGAATAAAATCTTGTCTACTTTGGGATTCTGATTTTTTTTATGGAGGCCAATGCACTCAAAGAGTCGCTACACACAGCTGAGCAAATGTGTCTATTTTCTACTATCCATTGCAGTAACATTAATATGGCTATTAGCTCACTATAGAGTAGACAGCCATATTGTCAGCTAACTAAATCCTTTGGTAGTTCCCAATTTCGGGACATTAAAAGCTAATCCACTGTTGCATTTTACGCTTTTTATCCTTCTGTGTAGATCTATTTCACCAGTATTTGTCGAGGTATTCTATACAGATTTAAGGTATATTTTGAGTTTTCCTTCTAACTGATCATACCATTGAGTGATAAATATACAGTTTGGGTCGCAATTGCCAGGGAGTCCACTTTTTCTCTTGTACGTCTGCTAGTTTGATATCTTCAACTTTATGTTCTTTAAGGAACTTCGTAACGACGTGGACGAATGATTCAGATTCATATTTATTCCATGTATCATTAAACACACCAATTAATGACTAGATAAACAATGATGAAAACAATATAGTGGAGTTTTATACAAATTATCGGCTGTACCGGTCCTCAAGATGTGACAGAATGATGCATTTATCTTTAAGATATTCATATTCAGTTATGTTTTCGGTGAGTATATGTGTTATGTTTCAATAGACAATTTTTTCCCAGCAAATTTTAGGGATTGTTCCTCTCGCCTAATGCTCAAGGGTTTCTCATTGGTTTCAACTATTAGGCTCGAGAGTGAGATTCCTTTAAAAGCACCACTTATTTTGAGGGTCGGGTATTGTATACAACGGAACTGTGGAGAGAACATAGTTAATATTACTGCGCATCCCATTACTTGTTTATCAGGCTGGTTTATCATCTTCATTACACCAAAACAATTTTTACGTTCGAAGTGGGAACGTAGAAATTGGCTTGATGCAATGAAGATGGGTTTATAAACGATTTTCTGCATTCCTTCTCCATAGATAGGAGGGCCAGACTGGATAGTTTGTCTGAAGATATGTATCAAAACTACGAATATATCAGTGTACCCAGACTATGTTGTTGTTGTTTCCTTCCTTCATTTAGGAGTAGGAGTACTCTCTCACAGAGGTATTTAGAAGCTTAAGATAACCCTGTCGCTTACTAGGGTGGTCGAGACAGGGTCTGCAGCAGCCGATGTCCCGTGCTGTACAGGTTATGCAACTAACATATTTACGGTGCTGCGGTGACATCTCCTTACTGCATTTTGACCCGTTTCTTTTTCTGATCAGGTGTGTGCGTAGATGGAGAAAACCATCTATGAAATGATGTGATATTATATCTGATGGTCGTATTTCATATACACGGCATACGTCAATCTCTATACTCCATCTAAGAGATACTCTCTGCTCTTGGAGGTATAGAAGGGTTATCTCGGAGTGAAAATGGAGGGATCCGCTCGAAATTCGTTTTCTGTGGCGTACAGATCTTAATTTTCCTTTCTTTTTTCATCGCATGGAACAACCCAATAACCATAGAACACATCAAGATGCCGATCTAATGCGTGTGATTGTTAATACCAGAACAGGTGTTGAAAAAAGATGCTGCACTGTTGTACACCGATTCTGATATCATGTATATCCGTTTAATTATGCATCTAGAGAGAAAAACATATAGCAAATTATTATAATTTGCTATGTGTTTTTCTCTCTAGATGCAATTTAGATATATCAGGTAGTCTATTTGGCTAAAATAAAAACAGTTCACCCCTTCTAGATGAACTTTATCTAAAACGCGCGTGTATAGGTTGTGAGGAGTACCGTAGTAACTTTCACACTCTACCTGCTTGAATGACGAGACTATGGTTTATACGAGTGTGGTTCTTGTGTAGATATAACCACCAACATCCCTAATGTTCCGTGAAATACAGTTTATTATAAAATAATAGTTTGAGACTTTATCCAGAAACCACAAATTAGGCCTATGGTCAGGTAGACAGATGACTCAAAGTGGAGCCTTTTATACCTGCAAGAGCGACCGAGTACATCGACTCTACGCTAGAGGTGCACTATCGATTGTATGCCGTGATATACGACCATTATATATCACATTATTTCATATGGTTTTCTCCATCTGGTGTAAGAACTTTCCCAGATGTCACCGCTGGCGAATCATTAGCGTAGTTGACATAACGGGAGACAACTCATGTTCAGAGTTAATGAGCATGCGCTTAGTGTACTTCCGTAGAGAAGTGGCTGTTTTCTCGAATCTTCAATGATACAGCGTATTTTGATCAGGACAATCATATTTACGGTAAGGAGGGGATATTCTGACCGTAACTTTCGTCCCCAATGTGTGAATGTCACCATATTGCATGGATAAACTCAGTGGTCCCAAGAAGCAGCTACCGTGGGCGACTCTCACGCCACGGCAATGTTGGCAGTGGCAACAACAACAACATGCGGTCGATTAGCCACATTATGCAACTCAGTGTATGTAACCACGACTGAGTTGCACTTTGTTACTAGGACAGACATCAGTAGCGTCCTTTTCTTCGTGGCCAATCATGACAAAAACGTACCATGACTATGGCATTTAACGGGTTATAAACATGTCAGATATACTTCTCTCCCCCGACACAAAGAATCTGGCTCATTCCTGCAGCGCAAGTACACGTAAATAGCACCAAGTCATGTCACTATCTTCCTATCATGTTCAAATGTTGAAAATGACAGAAGTGCAAGAAACGCTCCATGCATGCACCTCTAATAACACGAATACTTATCGGTATGTGGTAAAGAAGGTGTCATTAGCTAGTGGGCGGGGCCTAACGCATGTGGTCAAACTCCATCTGGGTTACCCCAGCAGCTGATGATGCCTTCTTATTTATGACATATCGTAAAGTGTTAGTGTTATTAGCGGTGCATGCGCATTGGAGCGTTTCTTGCACTTCTGTAATTTTCAACATTTGAACTTCATGATACGCATGATAGAAGGTATATTTGAAATATTCAATACAGAAAAAGATGTCCCATGCAAATGTCCTATTATATTAGTTAATTTTGCTAGAAAACAAAACTGATAACTAAAGATAAAGGCCTTATACATGTATTTCTCATTCGAAAATGTATTTGGAGATGTCAAATTTGAGATTTAGTGCACCAAAAAATGACAAAGTTGACACACTGGTTTGGCCCAAAGAACGATATCAACAGAGGATGGCACCGGCTATATTCCTTCTTTTATACAAATGTATCTCACATCTTGAAAACATATACCTGTTTCTTGTGCTTCACCAAAGTATGAATTTAAAGATTCATATATATATATACTATTTATATTATACTTATTTACAAACATATTCCTTCATTCTGAAAGTAGATGTTCTGTTCGCCTACCGTAACCGTAAATCAAATGTTTTCAGTGTGATGACTAAGATGTCATGGGGAGTAGTGTCCACTCTCATATTCTTTTTTTACAGAGAGAGAAAGAGTGAGACAGAATTAAGTTTTGTCGCGTTCAGCAATATTTCAGCTATATACAGTGCTCCAGATAAGGGGCGTATTGGCGTAATTTACGCCTACAAAAAGTTCAAAAACGCATGCATGCTGAAATCTAGGCGTAACAAATACGCCCGATAAATAGCTGATATGCCTTATCGCCAAAATCAATGCGTAAAATTTCTCTAATAAACGATGCCGTCAATCCGTTGACTCGGTCTCCTGATCTCAGCAAGGCATATCAAGGGAGACAAATCTGTCTCCGGGGGTGTTTTACGTTGTTGTCATATAGTTCATCAGCAATACCCTTGCACGGAGACTGGAGAGCTTGCCGGAAACAGTACCGTTGCTATAGTGAGCAGCCATTTTTTCCACTGCAGCAATCACATCATGTGTGATTCGGTTAAAGATGTCCGGGACACGCAAAATAACCTCCTTTTTTGCCAAATCTACCGAGGAGACGGTGCAGAATTTAGTGCGGAGGATTATAGACTCTATAGTCACTGGAGTTGTAGAACTATGTGCAAAAACTTCAGGCAAGAAACTACACAGTGGTGCGGATCTTGTATTCGGCATGTACGTCCCTTTGTCCGTGCGTCAACAACTTGTCCGGACCAGAAGTTTTTCAGAACCGTTAATACTCCTGGTATGACAAGCGATACTCCTTCGAACAAATTTGGAGGAGTATAGTACTCCTCATAAAAAAAAATTATCTGGAGCACTGTATATAGCGCTAAGGACGAACATTTAGCCCTGATGTGAAGAAAAATTGTGCTGTTTGGATTAGAAGCTAGCAAATGGACATTCTGAGCTTCCACATCGGAGCCTCCTTAAAACGTGTTTTGACGACTTGGAACGAATAAATCCATTATAATTCAAGTTTTTCATCCATAATCATATATGTCTTGTATTGCCCTGTTGTAAAATTTTGGAGATTTATGCCAAATTTTAATTTCCCAAAATGACTACATTTTCTGTACGGTATTCCTTTAAGGAAGTTATGGAACTACATGTATTCACTGCTGATGTACATGTATCTTCTAACATCTTACATTGCACAAGCAGGCCTTGTGATTTGAGGCGCGCGATCGCGCACGCGCACCATAACGCGCCTGAAGAGGCACTGAGGTGCGTTCTGAACGCGCGCCTTATACTTTATGATCCCCTTCAAAATTTTGCTATGCCAAATTTTGACACGAATCCGCGAATTCATTCCCGTGAAGATTCACCTGACAGGGCATTCGGGCGAATTTAAACGGATTCACGTAGATTTGAACGTAAAATTAAACATTACCGGTTGAAAACTTACGATTGAGCCCCGTCCGCCGATCGTCAACACGTGCTGTCGAAAACTGGGCTCTATATCATCTTATCTATTGCCATGTGCCAGTCCGAGTCTATATGTAAGCTGATCTGTCGAGCGTTTTCATTGGCTCGTTCACGGCAGCCTGCCAATCGCTATCATTGAAACGAGTGTCAAGGGCCAACTTGATTGAAAACGAGATGGTGAAATGGCAACTGACACAGGGCCTAAAAACGTGGAAACAAATTAGAAAAACAGCCCTGTGTCAGTGGGAAAGGAGCCTGAGGGATAACTTTGCATTCCTTTTAACAATGCTGGCAATAAGGTGGTACTGGCCTTTTGCAAAGTGTGACAGAAACACAGCGATCAACCAAACAAAGTGTATAGATAGAGGCAAATAGTAGCCGACGTCAGTTACGGCAAAAACGAAACTAGTTACCTGCTGAAGCCAAACTTGGTTAGACACGTAACAGCGATGGACTTCGCGAGTGTTCGGAAATTGAAACTGATTCAGACATTCCAGATTTCTGAAGGCAAGTGAATGGGTCGAATGATTGCAATGATGAATATGACGATGTAAAAATTGCCATGTGCCAGTCCTAGTCAGTTTTTTTTTTACAATTTGTGGGTTTTCAGAGTTTTATTTCTATTTTGCCAATCTTGTTTTCAGCTTTTGGCTCATTAACTGATTGTGTTAATTTTAAATACAAAAAAAAAGAAATTTAAAACAGTGTTTCTTGATTTTATTATCACCTCAATATCTTTCATAGCTAAACCAGTAAATATTAGTTCCCCCTGGATATCCTGAAACATTGCTGCGAGATGGATTCTCGGCCAGCACACATTTATTTCAATTCACACCTTAACGTTTCAAACACCGTATCACACACCTTAAAAAAAATTAGGTGTGCATTTTAGGTGTGCTAACCACACACCTCGCACGATTTTAGGTGTGCTTTAATCACTCGCCAGGGCCCGTACAAATCACAAGGCCTGCACAAGATAATTTTTCCTCATAAGACATTGGATATTAAAAGTTTTTTGGCAAACTTAATTGTTAAAAACTCAAGACAAAGTAAGAAAATACAACTTGCAATTTACATAATTTCTCATAGGACATGTTACATTCTTTTAAGAAATTCTAACAGAATATGCCCTAAATATTTAAGAATAAAAAATACAATACTGGAATCGCAGAAGAAGTTTGGTTCTAGAGACCGAGAATATTACAAACTTCTCCATTTATTATCATCCCGAATATTGATAAACTCGTGGCAAGGGAGAGTGAATGTCAAACATTGAACT
Source organism: Hanleya hanleyi (assembly GCA_036873755.1). Classification (NCBI taxonomy): domain Eukaryota; kingdom Metazoa; phylum Mollusca; class Polyplacophora; order Lepidopleurida; family Hanleyidae; genus Hanleya; species Hanleya hanleyi. The sequence continues at coordinate 21,985 of JAVTVY010014622.1, read as the reverse complement.
GAATGATGAAGGTATCTGTATCTTGAGTGCACAGATTCCTATTCTTATTGGGTTTGATAGTTCTGAAACAAGTAGTCTCCCTTGTGGTACACTTGTTGTAAGAATCATTGTGTAACTGGTCTAGACAGTATTATTTTATTTCCTTATTATCTGTAAAAACGCCCAAACAGTTACACCATGATCGCATATAGATAACGAGTACAATAATACTAGACCGTCCTCGGCAGGACTTTCCTCATCAGCACCTGGCTCCCGTCAGTATGGTCAGCTTTTGGTTATGTCTCGATCTTCCACTGCACACGGCATGGGGAATTGAGACAGGCATGAAAAGCATTTTATCTAATAAATAATATGATTTGGCATCGCCGGCACTATGACATTACCTAATGACTCCTATACAGGCTAATTGATTCCTTGTTTCCCGTCAGACTGTTTTTGAAAAGTGATGCAGGCGGTGTCTTGCTTGTCATTATTTATCACTCAGTATTTGAAATAAATTTGAGCCGACATCACTCGGCAGCCATGTTTGAGAATGTTGAAACGGGTTGAGATTTTCCATGGGAGCATATTATTTTCATCAATCTTTCCATTTCCATCATCAGATTTGATGTGTCTTTTGAGGTTAATAAAAGAAATGATGTTGACTTAACTCATTGCACACATGCACAAATGCATGTATTTTTTCCATGGTGCACGTAAATTTTGATTGTCAGATGCACAGCTTGCATGTAGCTGCATTTGGAAACAAAGTGTTGAAAAATGAACCATCGATCATGACGACTATAACTTATGGCACACTGCCAATTGTCTTGAAAAATTTGCTAGAAAATGTCCAAGCTGTGCATTGAATTACCCCGTGGGTATTTTTATCTCAGGTATCTCCCGCAGCAGACACTCCACACTAATTTCTTAGTCCGCTTTCACCTCGTGTGTGACATTTCCAAACTGTACAAAACAATGTCAACAGAGAGCAACATTCAAGCTTTTTTTCTGCAGCCAGTTGGCAAATAAACAGAGTGAAAACACTGACCCTGCTGAGGAAGTAATGTGGGAATTAAGAGTCCGGCTGCAGTTGAATCCGTAGGAGTCCAGACGATGTTGCAGAAACACGCACAAATCCCGCAACAAAAACAAGAGGGAAATTTTTTTAGTCCAATATTTGATTTTTTTGTAAATTTGACAATTTGAAAAATTAACCAAAAAATGGTAAGAAGAAATGGTTAGGGTGTTCAGATGGTTTTTAGTACATATGCCCTCTTCAAGAGATGTCTCAACACAAAGTAAGATTCATCAAAATATTTGACTTTGTGGCAAAACATTTGATTTTTCCCCAAATATTGATGCATTCGCCTATTTTTCATGTGTCAATCACATGACCTGCTGGGTGAGTTCGGTCATTTGGCGTCATAAGATTTGCATGGAGTATGCCAGTTTTTTGTTGACAGCATCTGTTCCATATAAGTGAAAATTATACAAGTTTTCTTGTTTGAAAGCTAATGTACTTCTGAAATATCATCTTCCAAAATCAAACTGCAAAATTTCGTTTTAAAAAAATTCTCATTGACTTCAATGTTATTTTTGTGACCGTCGAATCTCCCGCAGGTTACATCCCATATGACGTCGGCCGGAACTCGCCCAAAATTAATGTACCACGTGACCTGCACTTGTGTCACTCACGAATCTGATTCGTTAGAATTGAAGATCGGTGGGATACCCTGTATTATGTATATAACACTGATGCCTGGCGTTAGGAGAGCCCAAACTTGTAAAGTTCACAGATTTCAGGACAAATTTATGTAGACGGATTTAAAAAATAGTGTTTTTTTTTGTGCATGTAGGCAAATTGCTGTAGATGAGATATTTAGATGCATACAGTGCATGTAATATTATTACTTAAATTCGAGCCTTGCAGTTAGACATAGAGGACTTCAGTTTGGTAAATGCATTTGTACAACATCTTCACAAGTCTAGAATCTGTGGAACAGTTACAATTACGTACAACTATTTTATGTTTTTCAGGAATAAAAAGTTAACCAAAGAAGAGAACTGAGTGTATCATAATGGCAGAGCCTGATAGCAGTACTGGTGATCAGAGTGATAGCAGATCTGAGGAACCCCAACCTCAGCAAACCCCGCCCCCTCAACAAGCCCCACCCTCACAACAAGGGAGCCCAGTTGTGGTAAATTATGTCATTTTTCTCTTCATGGCTAACTTTCTTCTATGTTTAAAGTATTTATGACTAACAATTGATCTGCTAAATTAGTATTTATAGCTAACAATTCGTTTACGTTTTATTAGTATTTATGGCTAACAATCTATGTTCTCTCAGTATTCATGACTAGCACTCTGTCTATGTTCTGTCAGTATTTATAGTTAAGATTCCGTCTGTTCTATCAGTATTCATGACTAATATCTGTCTATGTTTCATTAGTATTTATAGCCGACAATCTGTCTATGTTCTATCAGTATTTATGACTAATAATCCATCTCTGTTCTGTCTGACTTGGCTAACTATCTGTCTATGTTCTATCAGTATTTATGACTAACAATCTGGCTATGTTCTATCAGTATTTATGGTTAACAATCTGTCCATGTTCTATCAGTATTTAGGACTAACAATCTGTCTATGTTCTATCAGTAATAGGCTAACAATCCGCCTCTGTTCTGTCAGTATTAATGACTAACAGTCTGTCTATGTTCTATCGGTATTTACATGTATGGCTCTGTTTAAGTCTCTGTTTTATCAGTATTTATGGCTAACAATAAGTCTACCTTTTAACAGTAAATGTATTTTATTGATGTAACATTATTAACTTTTGATTCAGAAAGAACTAAATGAGAAAGGGGCAGATCTGTGGGAGATAGGTACTAATATCGGAAAGGAGAGGACTTCATGGAAAGTTGTGTAAAAATGAAAGCATTCAATTTCTAACTTAAGAATATTTAGTATTAGTGGAAATGCATCGTAGGAGACTGTTAATGTTTGTTTTCTATCTTGTTACTAATGACCTTTTCTCTTGTATTTGTCAGAATCACATGATGGCAAACAAGATAGACACTTTACTGTGGCTAACTCGAGTATTCACAGTTGTCTCCACTATTATCTTCTTGCTACCATTCTTTGGGTAAGTTTGTTTATTCCAAATCCTCTGTAATATATGTATACACATTGTATATAAAACCTGAAATCATTATAGCTTCCTCTGGAGTCATTGTAGTCAGCCTTCACAATGCCATTCTGCAGTTGACTAGTTATATGCCATGGTAAGAGGATCCCATATAATTTAATCATGGGATGGAAATTCCCACTTGAGAGAAGGAAAATACATTCCAACTGAGCTGTCAGGCGAGGGTGGGATTTAATAATATCATGGGATTCTTTCCTTCATATGATTTAAATCATTACTTCAATCAGTATTTTAGTAACATTGCTGGAGCACATCATGGCTGCAGCTTGTGTCAGGCATCCTGATTTGTCAGCCTGCATTGCAGGCACTCATCCCATATACATGTATGTGTTTAAGATATGGGTAAAACTCTTCACCGCAGCAAGTTTTGGAACGTGTTAAACGAGTTATTTTAATATTACAATCATTTGTTGAGATGGGTTATGAGGGCTATTTAAGCATTGTAACCAATTTGCTCCGTACATCTTCTGTCCATTCACAGTGGTAACCCATACAGTTTTTACCAGCGTGCCCTTATTAGCAGTGCGGCAACCAGTGCTCTCCGACTACATCAAAGACTGCCCAACTTTCAGTTCAGTCGAGAGTTTTTTGGTCGTATGTTCCTGGAGGATAGTTGTCATTACTTGTTCTTCTCACTGATCTTCATGAACACACACCCGGTTACAAGTATCCTTTCATACTTCTTACTGATCAAGCCAAATTCATTCTAGCTTTGAACTAACAATCACGCATGTTATGGTACATTTCAAGGTCGAGCTATGCTTGCCTATGTTTTAGTGGATGCAAGTTTCAAAGAATAAAAGATTCTATTACAGGGGAGATAACCTTAAACATTTCTTTAAAGGGGAACTAACCTTTATTGTACCATTGTGAAATAATGTTTCCTTGATGTGTGTAACCAGTGGCCTTGGTGCCTGTTTTCCTCTTCGCTTTACTCCACGCTACATCGTTCACAAAGACAGTCCTCAATGTGAGTATACTTTCTGTGATGAAATTTTGTTTACTTTCGTTCAGTTCCCTGATTAGCACATTAATATTAGTCATGTAAAGTCCTGTATTATATAGTGCTAAATCTGTACTGATGTTAGAAAATATGAGGTTTGTATAAAGTTTATAATTCTCTTCTCAGTTGATGGGACCCAACTCACTCCAGTTTGCTCTTAATCTGGTGCAGAAGTTAGAAGCCCAGCAGACCAACATCCTCAGGTTTATAGCTTGTACAGAAATATTCCTTATGCCAGCTATATTCTTCATGATTTTCACGTAAGTAGATATCCGTACCTCAAGATATATTCAAAGCAATAGAGAGAAAGAAATAAGTGAAAGAAACAAAGAGTTGACAACATGCAGGGAGTGGTGTCACTGAAAACAAAACTATCAACTGAACACTGGCAGATAATATACACTAACAGTTCATAAACTGCTGTAAGTTGTTGCATATTAATGCAGATAAACACTTGATGTACTGTGTTTTGGAACAAGTTCTACGCCTTATAAACTCTGACAATGTTTTTGGGGCCAAGGGGAGACAACTCTAAGATCTACTGAACCCCAGATTATTGACATTTTGTCATTGATTGGATATTTCCTTACGTCATGCTTCTGAAATTTATGTATTTCTACAGTTTTATTTCCTTCATAAGCCCTGGGTAAAAAAGTGAGCTTTTATTTTCTAGATCGCTTGTAACACACGATTTCTGCTATGCATGGCTTGTCCAGTGTTCCAGAGTCATTGGAGTTGTCTCCCCTCGACCATACAAGAAATTGCATCTGCAGCATAATGGAGTTTTCTTCCATTTTGGATTTGACATCTGATTTTTAATGTAATATTCTTCAATCGAAGTGTTTTATATTCAGAAGTACATTGTATATTACAATTATGTCACAATTTGACAAATAATGGCTGAGAAATATAAGTTTGCTCTCTGTTATGATCTTTAATCATTCAGTCACATTAAATGCAGCTATCATCTCCGATAATGAAAAACAGAGAATGACTTAAATTTTGTTTTGCTATCAAATTGTTGAACAGCCACATTGATGATTGTGAAAAATCATGAACAATAATATATCAATAAATTATTAAATATTATGTTTTATTGTTGCACTTGTTCCTGTAATTGCATTATTAGAGTAGTACAGGTACTCTGTGTCTCTGGTGTATACTGACAGTGTCAGATTGATTCACATTCTCATTTCAGAGGTAAAGCTATGCTGCTCCTGCCCTTTGTATACTATAGGTTTTTGACCCTACGTTATGCATCCAGAAGAAATCCATATTGCAGGTATGTACAATGGAAAAAATGTTCTGACAATATGATGACAGTTTGCATGTAGACTTGTACCGCAGATTATATCTGACATCAAATACTCTGAAATGTTATGTAATTAAACCACACAATGGATAGTGGCAGTTAATATATATATATAACTAAAACATTCCTCACAGAACTGTAGTCCACATCTACCCAATACTATTTGGCCATTAGTCAAATGTTTACTGCTCAAACAGTCTTATGAATATGGTTAAAAAGTATAGAATTAGATTATTCAATTGATATAGGAGACCTATCGTTTCTATGGACTGGCATCTCTGTCGCTTGCTTGCTCACTCCAAGATAAGTTAAGAACCATAATTTGACACATGTGAGTAAAACTAACCTATGCTTATTGTCCCCCGCTACTTAGTAAGGGGGGACTTAGAAACACCGGTGTCCGTAATTCCGTAAGATTATCTTGTCCGGACAATAACTCGTGAATGATTTAACCGATCAACTTCAAACTTGGGGTGTGCCTTGACATTGGCGAGAGGACGGTTGGGATTGTTTTTCAGCAATGTGCGTAATCCAATATGGCCACCATCAGCCATTTTGGATTATAAGCAGTTGGATCTTAGATTTTCTTGTCTGGACAATAACTCGTGAACGATTTAACCGATCAACTTCAAACTTGGAGTGTGCCTTGACATTGGTGAGAGGACGGTTCAGGGATTCATAGACGTCCATTCTTACTACCGTTAAATGGTAGTAAGAAAATGTCAAAAACTGAATACAGACAGTAAAAAACTCAAAAGTGTACGTTTTGGGCAAGAAATACTCAATATTTTTGACGAAAACTCAATCCTCCAAATGGTGCAAATTATTTCAATGATGTGAAATCCATCGCCGATCCTTCGACAATCTGGCTTCGAATGTTTGGGGATTTTCAGTTCTAGAAATAATTGCCAAAGTTTTGCCAATAACACGCTTGATACAGAAAGCGGAAGTAAACTCCGGTGTGAGACATGCGCAGATCACGATGACGACGATATAACAACAGGGTCTCGACTACAGTCATAGGGCGCACACAGTCTGCGACACGTGCTTTACAACAGAAGATTGACTAACACCAAATCAAGCGCTCCCATTGGTCGCTGATTGACAGGAAATCTGTACAACCTGTGAAGAGCAACTCTGCAGCCCAACATGAACTTGAGCAAGAGACTACATAGACACGACACACTCCACATGCTTTCTGTTTCAGTTGGCGGGACGACGGGAATACGAGAACAAATTTACCATGTGGTTTTCTTCGCTGATAGTAGTGTGATACACTTTGAAATAAAACCACCGGCTGTGTTGTAAAGTTAAAATTTGAAAAGAAAACTCTTTTCATTGACGTACATGACAGAAGGAGCTTATGCGGAGTCCAGTTTTCGTTTTTATACTTTCGTAATTTGTGCATCTCCAAAGACTAACCTGTCAGTATTCACCATCACACAAACTATATTCAGATTATGGTCGAAATATTGCTAAATGCCTGGACCAAATGATTTAATAATAAAAAATACACTGTTTTATTTTAATTATGTAACTTTTTTAATCGTTGTAAGGACGAAAACAGGAATCTTGAATAAAGTGGCGACAGAGTCCATTTAACCTAGGTTCTGGCGGTTGCTTACATTGATGACATCCAGCATTTTGTTAAATTCTGCGTAACCTTTTCACATAACCTTTGGGTAACACAGTCAAGTTTGGCGTAACCTAACCAATAGGTTACGCACCTGCAGTACCCGTAACCTTTTTGGGGGTTACGCAATGATCTCTAATGTCATGGCCTGTACCATTGGACTATATTCTTTTCGATCACACTATGTTTTTAATTTATGTCCAAATTTAATGTCTTAATGACCTCATTATATTTCTCAAGTTAAACATTAACCAACAGAAAACTTCTTAAAATTTTATTTCAGTATTTCATTATAAATATCTATGATACGTAAGAACTAAATAAAACACGTTACCAGCTTCACCTGAATGCGTTATTAACGTTTAATTATATTTGGATTTTACAGTGATATGTATCAGAGGTGAAGTGTGCCAGACCTGTTGACAGTTTGTGGGTTTATGGGATGTTTGACTTCCAGAGATTGAAGTCTTCCGGATATATCCGGATTTTTTAGAATCTCCAAAAAATTCCCCGATTTTCCGATTTTCTGTCTCACACGATCATGTTGTTGTTGTTGCTATTTTCGTCGATAACGAACCTCCGTTAAACCATCATAAAAAAACAAAAAATCTTTTAGCTTGGGTTTGAGAATCCCCCAAAAATGTAAATTATGTGATTAAAATTCGAATTATGTACCTCCGGGGGTTTTAATAAGTTTGAAATAACCAGTTCCTGAGTGATCGGCGTTATAATATTTCCAAGCACAGTGCGATCTCCCCGCAGAGTGCTGTTTTCCCAAATAGACTCCGCTGGTATATGCAGCTTAGCTGTTACAATGTAAGTAGGTCAGTGAATGCTGATTGCTTGTCGCGCTGTCTGCAGCAGGTCTAGCTGAGGGCGTGTTGTTCTCGTCCCGTGAATGTATCGGAAAGCAGTATGTTACCTCGTGTTCAATGGCGCCAGCTTTCATAGGGAAGTTTGTTAGACTCACTGTTGACAATGTCAGACGTATTTATAATTTAAAGTCGACTATGTGAAAATTGTTGACATGACGACTGACCTCAAGGACCTTTGAAACTGGACTAAAAAAAAGAAAGTTAAATGGTCGCGGCTGAAGGAAAAATATACGTGACCACTGGAAAGAGTGACGTGAAAAATCATTCTAAACATGCAAAAAACTAAAAACTCGAAAACTTATCAAATCTAATGGGACTTCACCCTGTCTGTTCGCTTTCTCACAGTCTGATGTTGAGTGCACAGAGTCGAATTCATTTGCTTCCAGTAGTGTGGCATCTACATCATGCTTGCTTTAATGGGTGGAACTTTTTCTCCAGTATTTGAATTACGTACTGAAAATATTTGGTTACAAGAAAAAAAAAATCAATATAAAATAATGCCTTTAATTTAGATGACAATCTACAATTTTATTTCCCAGAAATCGCTTAGAATGCTTCTCCAGCCATCTAGGACCCAAGAGCTTCCTGGACCCCGGCCTAAAGTGCTAGGATAGTATTTTTCCAGATTTTTTACAAAGATCCACTTCAATCTCTGGACTTCAGTATTACAGAAATTATTTGTTAATATCTTAACTGGTAGGGTGGTAAAAATATCCAAAAACTCAATATCAGCTTGTGGATGGGCCGTAAAAACTTGGAAAAACTCAATTTGAGCATAAAAAAAACTCAATATTTTGTATTGGGTAGTAAAAATTTGGACTTCTATGAGTCCTTGCGGTTGGGATTGTTTTTCAGCAATGTGCGTAATCTAATATGGCCGCCGTCAGCCATATTGGATTATAAGCAGTTGGATCTTAGATTTTCTTGTCCGTACAATAACTTGTGAACGATTTAACCAATCAACTTCAAACTTGGGGTGTGCCTTGACATTGGTGAGAGGACGGTTGGGATTGTTTTTCAGCAATGTGCGTAATCTAATATGGCCGCTGTCAGCCATATTGGATTATAAGCAGTTGGATCTTGTCCGGACAATAACTCGAGAACGATTCAACCGATCTAGTTCATACCTGGGGAGTGCCTTGACATTGGTGAGAGGAGGATTAGGATTGTTTTTCAAGGACGTGCTTAATCCAATATGGCCACCATCAGCCATACTGGATTTCATTGGATTTTAAGCAGTTTGATCTTGTCCGGACAATAGCGGGAGAATGATTCAACTGATCGACTTCAAACTTGCAGTTTGGCTTGACATCGGTGAGAGGACAGTTGTCATTGCTTTTCAGTTACCTGTGTAATCCAAGATGGCCACCATCAGTCATCTTAGATTTTCAGCATTTAGATCTTGTCTGGACAATAACTCTAGAACGATTCAACCAATCTACTTCAAACTTGGGGAGTTCATGGGCATTGGTGAGAGGACAGTTGGTATTATGTTTTATGGATGTGCATTATCCAATATGGGTGCCATCCGCTGTATTAGATTATATGTTAAGCTCATCAGCGATATCTCCATTTTCAAATCATACTCTTCATCAATGATATGAGATATCATCATCGACCAAAAAAAAATCGACCATAGAAGTCCATGGCCCCCGCAGCAGCAGCGCCAGTTATGGTGGATGTAATCCACCATAACTGGTGCTGCTAGCGGGGGACATGGACCTCTATGGTCGATTTTTTGATTTTTGTTACCATTATTTGCCATCCATTATGTTTATTTCTATGGCTTGGTTTTGGATAGTTGGAGGATCAGAGAACTAAATCGCCAGCCTTGTTGGCATGGTGTTAGGCAGAGACCCGTCCAACTGTCTACTGGACAGGCATATTCCAGGCAAAAAATGTCCATTGGACAGGCAAAAATTGGAAAATTTAATATGAGAGAGATACAGTACAAGGCAGAAATAACTTGCTCATAAACGCGAGTGAAAAAAAGATTTTCGCGACTTTAATTTATTAATCGCAGCCGGAAAACTCGCCTAAATCGCGCAAAAAAACAAAAGCATAATCTCGACTGAAACGCGTCGACCGTACGCGTTTCAGTCGCGATTATGCTTTTGTTTTTTTGCGCGATTTAGGCAAGTTTTCCGGCTGCGATTAATAAATTATAGTCGCGAAAATGTTTTTTTTCACTCGCGTTTATGAGCAAGTTATTTCTGCCTTGTACTGTAGGAGAAAATGGACAGGTAAATTTTGGCAAAATGGGATTTTTGGACAGCCAGTTTTTTAATCCTGGCTAACACCCTGCATGTTTGTTCTTAACTTGTATTACACTGACCTGTATCTCTTTCTGAATGATCTGATCTGTTGTAGAACGGTGTTTTCGGAGCTGAAGTTAACTACAGAGATGTTGTGCTCTAAGCCCCAGTGTCCAGCCTTCCTACGTAATCTCATCTACAAGGCTATTGGAATCATTTCAAGATTCGCGCCAGACGTTCCTGCTTCATCATCCTAACCATTCCCAGATCACAACTGCCAGTCACTAGTCTCAATGTCTCGGGGTCAACATAGATTTGTTCATTACATTTGGATGAGATACAGTGCTTTCAGTGTCCATTGACTGCTTTCAGTGTCCATTGACTGCTTTCAGTGTACATTGGCAGCTTTCAGTGTATGTACATTCACAGCTTTCGGTGTACATTGAATGCTTTAAGTGCACATTGACAGCTTTCAGTGTACATACATTGACAGCTTTCAGTGTACATACATCGACGGCTTTCAGTGTACACACATTTACTGCTTTCAGTGTACATTGACTGCTTTCAGTGTACATTGACTGCTGTAAGTGTACATCGACAGCTTTCGGTGTACATACTTTACTGCTTTCACTGTACAATTTTTGCTTCAAGTGTACATTGAGTGCTTTAAGTGTACATTGACAGCTTTAAGTGTACATTGACGGCTTTAAGTGTACATTGGCGGCTTTAAGTGTACATTGACTGCTTTAAGTGTACATTGACTGCTTTAAGTGTACATTGACTGCTTCACAGTGCATTCATTAACTGTTTTCAGTCTCCATTGACTGCAATCAATGTACACTGCTTTCAGTGTACATTGATTGATCAGTGTATCTTTTACTCTGTTCACTGTACTTTAACTTCGCTCAGTGCACATTGACTTCATCCGCTGTTATTGAGTTGGTTCAGTGTGCATTGCCTCTGGTCTGTGTACGTTGACATTGTGTACATATTGTATTGTTCTTGAACTTTATTCAGTGTGCATGGACTCTTCTGTGCATAAAGTTTATTGAACCAGTTCAGCACATGTAAAATATTTTGACATTGTTCGTCATATATTATTGTGCATTGTTCATAATATTTTCTGGACTTTCTTTCATCATATGTTCTTGACTGTTTTCACTATATATTGTTCAGAGTAATTTTGTACCCAACTATATGACTGGTTTCACATAGAACTTTGTTAGCATTGATGGACTGTATTTTGTATCTGATCGAGAGTGTTTAGCTGATCTCTTTCTCTGTACATTGACTTAGCTCATGTCCCCATGTGTATTTATTCAGGAATGCCATCATTGACTTAACTCATGTCCCCATGTGTATTTATTCAGGAATGCCATCATTGACTTAGCTCATGTCCCCATGTGTATTGATTCAGGAATGCCATCATTGACCTAGCTCTTGTCACCATGTGTATTTATTCAGAAATTTCCCCATGTAGATTTATCCAGGAATGTCGTAAGTTTCATCCAATTCCATTAATCTGTTTTTCATACACAAGTACTCAATGGAAGTCATTTTTCATTCCATGTTTCAGTAGAATGTATATTGTAAGTCCTGTAGTGCAATGAGTCAATTATGGCAACCTGGAGTTCAGATCAGAAGAGGCTGAAGACATTGTCAACAACCTGGAGTCCTATCATAACTTAAATCATTCATAATAGTGACATGTTAACTGGGTAATGCAATAAATTGTTCTTGAAGAACATTTGTCAGTATTGAGATTACTGGATTCTATGTGGTAGATGTAGGCCAAAACATATAAATCCCTGCTTCTGTTGCTATACTTGTCTTATTATGTGAGTTCATGTGATCTTGCATGGTGGCCTATGTAGTTTAGACTGCTCAAACCAATGCTACATGATCAAAAAAACTCATAGCTGCTCTAGAACAATTTGCATCTTACATGTCTAGTCTTAAACAAAATATATATTAAGTTTGATAAATACTCGGCATAATACAGCATATCTCGCATAATAATTCAAACACAGGAATATGCATATCAGACTAAATTCTCACATCACAGCAGTCAAAAGCAAGGTGATACATCTGTATGATACACACACTGTATCAAACCCTTACATTTTTGCTATGTATCTTTTGATTCTGTTTTGACATTTGTATGCAGAGATGTGAGAAATAAATCTCATATATGTGATTTTTATCAAACTCGTGTGATAAAAATCAGATAAATGACTACTTGAAGTGATAATCTATATTTCCAGACTTGGCAAGTTTCCTGAAATTTCAAGTTCCATGAGTTCCCAGAAATCCGCTATAAATCCACAAAAATCTCACAGAATAAAATCCATGAACTGAACAGAGTTGAGATGTCATATTACAGGAGGAAGTGCCACGGAATTTGGACTTCAGAAATTGTCAGATATTGGCATATCTTGCCACTCCCTGGCTCCCTGCCAGTGCTTTACTGTGGGAGCTGTTCTAGGAGTATATTGTGATGGACAACGATTCCGATCAAACATACGATAGTGTCATCCGATGACGGGGCAAATCTTAGTATGATTATAGATGGAGATCATTTTCATGGTCCAGTATTTTTCCTCGGGCAAATATAGTTAGAATGGAATTTTGCATTAGAATTTGTTTTCTTGGGAATGACAAATGCCCCCACTACTAAGGAGACTTCCATTATCTGTTTTTTTCTTTGAAAATAGTATCACTGTAGAAGTATATTGTGCCTGCTCTCCCCTCTCTGTATTCAGTGTTTGTCCTATAATGTTGTTATATGAAGGTGAGGGTGGTGGGTGTAAACCATGTTAAATCAAGGCCAGTTTCATTGGTCAACTCTGAAATTTACCGTAATTATATCGGGTGGGATGACCCTCTTTCTGGCGGTTTATCTCGAAAAAACAGTGGGGAATGTATGCTGAATCTTTTATATGGAATATGAAAATCATTTTAGCTCCCCTTTACAAAACAGGCAAGGTATAGTGAGGGACTCGGTGTCATCACAACATTAGATTCAGCATCCAATTTAACATAAGGTGACGTTTCACGTTTGAACTTTTCTAGCTGGCATGGCTGCATTTGTATGGATTTGAGTATAGTTCATATTGTTTGGGTCATATGTATGTTAATGATATCAATGAGTGATAAATGTATGATTGTGATCTCTTCAGGAATAATTCATCCATGTGAGTATAAATATTGTTAAAATACCGGTAAATTATAGACAGAATAAAATACTTTATCAATTTGTCATTCTGAAATCTTGAGTATGTAAGCCATTTTTATACGCCCACACAAAAGGTGGATGATGTGATGGCAGTGTCTGTCCATCTCTCCATCCACCCGTCCATCCCCTCATGTCCCATCTTCACAAGTCCAGGTAAATCTTATACCCTCGCAGAGGGTTTACCTGGACATTTTTGGTGATTCGAATGAGTTCTTGAGTCGACGCCTCTATTATACATCTCGAAAATTTCATCCTCCACGCTTGTTTTCAATTTGTATGTCGGTATCCCCAGTCTACGGTTTTTGCTTTGACTTTCGATGTCGATTTCCGCTTGACATCAAAGCAGTTTGGCCCGCGATGAAATTGAAACCTGTCACATCTCATACCTCGCAGCGCATTGGCCTAATCAACTAGCTTAGCGCGTTCACTGATTGGGGTGATTGAGGGGAACCCCCTTGATCTATTTATATCCAGAACTCGTATGGGTAACTAACCAAGCCAGTGTATCGATCCCAACAGATCAATTGATACGCTGGCTCGCGAGGATGCTCATGTCCGGTCTAGACCTGAGACAGAGTGGATACTTCAGTGGGAGACAGTGTGTCGCATACCAAAATGGAAGTCGAGGTCAAAGGTCACTGGACTAAAAGACAGGAAATCATTGAACCACATGTCTGTGTCCGGTCTATATCTTTGACAGTTTTCTATCGTCAGTTGCAATTATTTTGTGAGTAGATACACCAGATGGCGGTTGTGTAACATACCAAAATTGAGGTCAAGGTGAAAGGTCACTGTGGACTAAAAATAAAGAAATCATTGAAAATTGCTAATTTTTCTGTGAGTGGATTTATTTAATAGGGGAAACCTAAATTTAGATCAAGGCCAAAGGTCACTGTGACCCCAAAACCAGGAAGTCAATAAAATCACTTTTGTGTGTCAATAGACAGATTAGGGGTGTCATGTAACAAAATTTAGGTCAGGGTCAACAGTCAGGGTCAGTGTGACCCAATAGCGGAGTCTCCGAACTGTCCGTGTACGAGTAATTTGCCCTTGCCCGCTAGTAGGCGCTCGAGTCAGGGGGGACAAAATGTGGACTGGATAACATGTAAAGAGATTGGGCGGCCTGAAATAGTGACATAAATTGAGCAAACGGCATTTCCAAGAACTTCAAAATTGAGCTGGGTGGCATGATAGATCACCCTTGTCAATTTAATATTTTGTATTTGCACATATTCACGTTCAAGACGACATTTTCTATTGTTACGCCAACGACGTCATTAGATAAAGCGTCCGGATGCCGTCGTTATATCCGATTGTCGCATGACGTCACAATACAACATTGCTACAAGAGCGATACATTGTATAGGTTTTGTCCTACCCGACTCAAACGCCCACTGGCGGACAGGAGCAAATACTCTTACCATTACAGTTTGGAGACTTCCTTATTGTTTGTCTGTAGATACATTAATGGGAGATGTATTTACCAAAATTAAGGTCAAGGTGACCCCAAAATCAGGAAATCATTTAAAATCACCATTTTTTTGTCAGTTGAAACATTAGGGGGTCACATACCAACATTTGGGTCAAGGTCACTGTGACCCCAAAATCAGGAAATTGTTAAATATCAGGACTTTTTTGTGTCTGTAGATACAAAGGGCAGGCAATGTCATCTACCAAAACTTAGGTCAGAAGTCAAGGTCACTGTGACTCCAAAATCAAGAAATTATTAAAAAATAAAAATCAGTATCAGTAGGTGGAAAAAATGGGTATGACATTTTGGCAGTCAAATTTTATTCATCATATCAAGAATGTGTATGCCTGGTACTAGGTGTACCTCACCCATAGTAAAGAGGAACTTGATACAAGTTTGGGGTCAAGGTTACTGTGTCCTGAATTTCTGGAAATGATCTGCACTATAAATTTCAGGGCTGTGAATGTGACCAAATTTCATGTATACCTCAAATTTGGGGGAGGGGGTGGGGGCTAAGGCTAGAGTGCTTAAACTTACAACACTATATCTTTGGGTCAAGCTCTACTAGAGACTGTTAAAAAAATTCAAGATGGCCACCATGATGACATTTATGTGTATTAGTAAATAACCATCTGATGTGAAATAGCTTTTGCACACTTTTCCTCACAGAAAAGCAGGAATTTTGAAGAAAAATGATGGAAACATCACTTTTCTGTTGCCCCACATTGTCGTCGTCTGGAATTTACCCATGATCCTCTGCTTGTGTATTTCAAAATGACCCCAATACGATAAACTACAAAGTCATGGAGTGTCAGCTCTGAAGTTTTCGTTGTTCTGGAGATGGGAGCAAAAAAACAACAAGGGTGGGGGGAGGCAGTTAGGGTTAACCTGAGAGTAAAGTAAAACCTGAGCTAGGAAGGTCAAGAGTCACTGAAGTCAAGGTAATGTTGTATTGGGGTAGCTAATGATTGTGCACTAAAATTATGCATAGATCGGCAACTCAATACCAATATTTACATCATAACATGCCCCCATGTAGGATCCATCAAATCTGATCAGATATGTGTGGTCATATATTGAACGCAATTATGTTTTTTTTTTAATTCAGATTATCATTATTGCTGTGCAAACCTGGTTTGAAATCTTGCGGTGTTATTATGCTTAAATCTGTGTCTGACTTTGGCAACATATTTTTTAGATGGATATTTAAAACAGTTTTAGATAGTGTTTGAGTATGGTATTCTTCTAAAAATTAAATTTCCTTACCAAAATTCAATCACCCCAATTTTGAGGACGAAATTCAGTCAGTGGTTCTAATAAATTGATCTCCCTCTAAAATCATTAAGGTGATGAATAAATAATGATTTGGAATCATTTTGTCAATTTCCTGTTCTAATGAATTTGGTGGAAATTTCACTTCCTGTAACAGTAAAGAAATTGTCCTCAACAACAACATATGAATGGCAGATGAAACATGATCTACAGATTGGCAGGTCCTCTGAAAATTCCAGCCAAAGGAATAGATCTTAGAAATCTAACACATTAATGTGCTCGCCCAGTCATTCCCTTGGTACGAAACAGCTCAGATAATGCTTGTATATCGTCAAATACTTAAGATGGAATACTTGTGCAACAGGTTGTAGACCTTTGGGAACACCCATTGTCATCTATTCTTCATAAATATGTACCCATGGGGAACAACAAAACACTGCAAATGACTGCTTGTGTTCACCATTTCACAATTCAACATCCGAGACAAGCTATTAATATCTGACATTCTTCATAGAAAGATAGGTCTACTATGTGAATGCACAGCAGAACTAAAATCTTCATGATTAATGATGTAAATTATATATATGCCTGGTCTGACTGACTAGATCTCCATCTGAGTTGTTAGGTAGCAGCCTGAATGGCTAGATCTCAACCTGAGTGGCTAAGTCATCCAGTCATCCCGACACCTAACCACTCAGACTGAGATCTATTCAGTTCGGCTAAGGGGCCCTCGGTGGCCGAGTGGTCTAAGGCGCTTCGCTGGTGACCGCTAGCCTCACACCGCTGAACCGGCACGGGTTCGAGCCCAGCTGGTCCATGTGTGAAAGTTTGTCCGTTACTTGCCGAAGGGCGGTGGTTCTCTCCGGGTACTCCGGCTTCCTCCACCAACCAAACTGACACTCACCATATGAGTGAAACAAACTTGAGTGTGACATTAAGCCAAATTCCCTCCCTCCAGTTCGGCTAAGATCTAGCCCCATAATGCCGGGTAAACAAGATATCATTCCTCCTGGATGGCTAGATCTTCGCTTAATTGGGTGAAAAGGTCTGTGTTTGAGTGCTCCGCGCAGCCAGCATGGCTTTATTTCATCTTGAGTGACTGGATCTCCACCTGAATTACTGAATCCCTCCGACTGAATGGTAAGATATCGCTCTAAATGGCTCGTTATCAACTGGCCTGTTTGGCTAAATCTCTTCCTGGATTATTAGATCACAGTCTGAATGGCCAAACCTCAATTTGCAAAGCTAAATTTCTGCCTGGGTCACTAGATCTCAGCCTGAGTGGCTATGTCTCAGTCTGGATGATGACTACATCTCAGCCTGGATATGCTATGTCTCCGAGATTTAACAGTTACATGTACATCTAAGCCTGAACGGCTAGATGGTGGCTAAATCTCCACCTGGGTGGCTAGATCTCCCCCTGAATGGCTATATCTCAGCTTGGGTGGCTAAGTTTTGGCCCAAATGACCAGATTTCACTCCTGATGACTAGATCTCCACTTGAATGGTTAGAATTCAGCATAAATGTCTAGATCTTTGCATGAATGGTCAGATCTCGGCATGTATGGCTAGATCCCAGCCTGAGTGGTTAATTAGTTCCCCATCTGGATGACTAGATTTCATTTGCCTGGCTCGACCTCTGCTAAATAGCTAGATCACTCGGCTTGAGTGACTGAATGTCAACCTGAATGGTTAGATTTTTGTGTGAATGGACATATCTTGATCTGAGTGGCTGGATCTCTGCCTAAGTTGCTAGATTTCAGCCTATTAGTGGCCCAGTTGACTAGATCTCCACCTGAGTTGCTGTATCTCAGTCCAAGTTGTGGGATTTTTACCTGATTGATAAGATCAGCCAGTTTGGCTAAATCTTCTTGGGAATGGCTAAATATCAGCCTGTGTGGCTAAATGGCTAGATCTCTGACTGAATGACAAGATCTCCGCATGTGTGACTATATTTCAGTCTGAGGGTCTGAGAGACTAAAGTTCAGTCTGAGTAACTCCGTTTAGATGACATCTCAGTCTGGATGGCTAGATATGAACTATAATGGGTAGATGTCAGCCTGTCTGGCTAGTTATCAGCATGTAAGGCTAGATCTAGGCTGAAATGGCTATATCTCAACCAGGATGGCCAGGTGTTGGTTGGTGGTTAGATCTCGGCCTAAATTGCCACATCTCCGCGGCAGTGGCCAGACCTCAAATCTTCAAGGCTAGATACCAGCCTGAGTGGCTAGATATCTACCTGGGTGGCTAAATCTCTGCCTGAGTGGATGGATCTCCGCCCGAGTGGCTAGATCACATCCAAAATGAATATATCTCAGCCACGATTGCATAATGAGTGGTTATATCTCAGACTGAGTGGCTAGATATCGGCGTAAATAGCTGGATCCCTCAGTCTTAGTGGTTATCTCTCCACACCAGTAGCTAGAGCTCAATATGAATGGTTAGTTCCCGGCCTGGATAAGTGGATTTCTGCCTGAGTGACTCGGTGCCTGAATGATCTGAATGATCTCTGCATCCTTGGCTACACCTGGATGACTAAATTTCAGCCTGATTGGTTAGATCTCAGCTTAAATATATATATCTCGGCCCGGGTGGCTAGGTCTCGGCCTAAATGGCTGGATTTCGAACTGAATGATAAAATACCATCGTGGATGTCTAGATCTCAGCATGAATGGCGAGATCTTTACCTGGATAGCTAAGTCTCCTGGGGGCTAGTCTGATTGACTAGCATTATGTCTGGATGTTTAGATCTCTGCCTGGCTGACTAGACCTCAATCTGAACAGCCTAAATTGCTACAACTCGGGCCTCAATGGCCAGATCTCAATCTGCATGGCTACATCACAGCCCGCTTGGCTAAATCTCAGTTTGATTGACTAGCACTCTGTCTGGATGTCTAGATCTCTGCCTGTCTGTCTATACCTCAATCTGAACAGCTCAAATTGCTACATGTCGGCCTAAATGACCAGATCTCAATCTGCATGGCTACATTTCAGCCCGAGTGGTTAGATCTCAGTCTGATTGACTAGCACTCTGTCTTGATGTTTCGATCTCTGCTTGACCGACTAGATATCAATCTGAACGGCCTAAATTGCTACATGTCGGCCTAAATGACCAGATCTCAATCTGCATGGCTACATCCCAACCCGCTTGGCTAACTTTCAGTCTGATTGACTAGCACTCTGCCTGGATGTCTAGATCTCTGCCTGTCTGACTAGACCTCAATCTGAACAGCCTAAATTGCTACATCTCGGCCTCAATGCCCAGATCTCAATCTGCATGGCTACATCACAGCCCGAGTGGCTAGATCTCAGTCTGATTGACTAGCACTCTGCCTGGATACCTAGATCTCTGCCTGTCTGACTAGACCTCAATCTGAACAGCCTAAATTGCTACATCTCGGCCTCAATCACCAGATCTCAATCTGCATGGCTACAGCCCAGCCCGCTTGGCTAAATCTCAGTCTGATTGCCAAGCACGTTGCCTGGATGTCTAGAACTCTGCCTGGCTGACTAGACCGCCATCTGAACAGCCTAAATAGCTACATCTCGGCCTCAATGACCAGATCTCAATCTGCATGGCTACATCCCAGCCCGCTTGGCTAAATCTCAGTCTGATTGACTAGCACTTTGCCTGGATGTCTAGATCTCTGCCTGACTGACTAGACCTCAATCTGAACAGCCTAAATTGCTACATCTCGGCCTTAATGGCCAGATCTCAATCTGCATGGACACATCCTAGCCTGAGTGACCAGATCTCAGTCTGATTGACTAATGTGATTTACACGTAAAACGGTAGAAGTATGGCAAACAATATAATTACTATGGTACTATAGCAACGTAGTAATTATTAGTATTAGTATAGAAAAGGATAAATCCTTCAGTTGGAAGGAATATTGAGTCGCAGGCGTATTGATGTAGAATCTCGAGAAGGCTGTTTGTTACGTTTTTCTTATACCACTGCTTGACCACTATTTTACCGATCTATTATATAGTTTGACCGCATAAATCTCTTAAGGATAGCTGTCCCCTTAGAGGCAGTGTTTGCACCCCCGTGACAATTTGTCGTCTGTATCAATAAATATACAAGATAACCATAATAAACTATATATTTTATGAAAGCGTACATCGTAGGGATTCCAACTATATGATTTGTATAATTTGTTCTACTGTGTAGAAAATATTCCAATTTTAAAAAATTAAAATGAAAACAATAGCGTCCATTTTTCAATTGAAATTTCATGAAAACTGTTGGTCTTGTTTCAGCTTTGATGGTATTTTGATAGGAGACAATTCGAACTAGTAAGTGTTATCTCATTTTTTAAAATTCTTGCCTGGTTTTGTTTTTACAGCTATTTTACTAAAATAAATTGAAACAGGAGCCCAAGGGGCTGCAATATACGCCCGTATATCTGGAATTACATTGGTCCAAATTTCAATTGATCTAG
Source organism: Hanleya hanleyi (assembly GCA_036873755.1). Taxonomy (NCBI): domain Eukaryota; kingdom Metazoa; phylum Mollusca; class Polyplacophora; order Lepidopleurida; family Hanleyidae; genus Hanleya; species Hanleya hanleyi. The sequence continues at coordinate 1,295 of JAVTVY010014622.1, read as the reverse complement.
CAATCCAGAGAAAGGTCTACAATTTTGAGCTTCTGAGAATGTAACATATATCACATGTTATATTGAATGATAAACTAAAATGAGCTTAACTCTTGGTAACTAGTTGACCTTGAAGCAAGAGCTGAGAGTTCACATATCCCACACTGAAATCGACAATAGCCAACACAAGAAAATAGTAGTTTTCCTGCAAATGGATTCCTTTCAGACGAGAGAATTTTTCATGAAGGAAAAAGAAAGTGATGAAGTAAACCTTTGTTCTTGAGTTAATCATCTTCATTTTATCCAGCCAATTTCTACGTTCCCACTTCGAACCTGCCTTGATTTATCTGACCCCTTCAGCGTTCAAAATCCGAGGTGTAAATTTCACCAGCTAACGACAGAAGAACCAATCAGAACGTACACATCAATTGCGAGTGAAGTCACATAGAATGACATCATCCTCTATTAGCGGCATCCTTCCTCCTAATATGGGGCCCACTAATTAGGTCAGCCAATCAATAACGCTCTTGTGCGACCCGTTTCGAATTTCAAATGTTTTCGAGGTCAGTGACGTCTCGTGTCTATTTATAAGTTATTTGAACATTGAAGGGGTCCAGATATGTCAAGGGAAGTTCGAAGTGGGAACGTAGCAATTGGCTGGATAAAATGAAGATGGAGTTAATAAACAGGTGTGAAGTTCATAAAGGACCCCTCCCCCCATTAAATTAGTAAATGTATGATTTTTATTTCACAACAGTTTAACTAAATGAAGCGTTTCAAACATGGGAGACAACTCCACAGGACAATACCATATACATACAGAGGAAAGAACTTTGAATATTCCAACCTAATACATTTAGTCAGCTAAGCTTGATTCAGTTTTGGGGGACTGCGACCTTGACCTTTGACAAATTGATCTCAAATGTATGGCTCCACTTTGCCATGCGAATAAGGTATACTCAAAGTTTGGTACCAATCCATACCTTGAAACTAGAGCTATCGCATGGACAACAAATGTTAATGGATGAATGGACAGAACGCAACATCGCATTATACGACCTCGTCTTCGACAGGCATATGAAAATGTGACTTTTAATGATTTCTTGATTTTGGGGTCACAGTGACCTTGACCTTTGACCTTGACCAAAATTTTGGTACACGACACATCGTCTTCCCTCAATCTATCAATGGACACAAAAAATCATGATTTCCTGATTTTGGGGTCACAGTGACCTTGACCTTTGACCTTGACCTAAATTTTGTACATGACAAACCATCTTCCCGCAATTTCTCAATGGACACAAAAATCATGATTT
>JAVTVY010014621.1:0-67316 GCA_036873755.1 Hanleya hanleyi | reverse complement strand
GGAGATGGAAAAATATGGGGTGACCATGTGACCATAATCGCTCATATTCATTGGACGATTGTGTCTGATAACTGTTCATCCGGTCCAACGAATTACCCAAATGAATCCAAATGCAAGTCAAAATACCCAAATGAAAGTCAAAATACCCAAATTAAAGTGAACCCAAATTAACAAGTATTTTCTTTACATACCGGTAATAAAATATAGTCAAAAGAGAATGACCAAAGTTAAAATAAACAATTTCAAGGTGCCCACGAAACCTGCACATACTGGGTACGGTACGTGATGCTTTCTTTACCACATTCGCACACGTGAAATTTGCTTGGCCAACTTCACATTCCGCGTACAGGACTGCACAAATTGTGCAAACCATCATTTCGTTCGCGCATAGGTTGCGCGTATACAGACCCGCGTAACCCTTTGTCCGTTTGTGTGAATAAAAACTTATACAATCTCACGAATATTTCTAATTAAAAAAAATTCAATCATATATCGTAATCTGGGGGCTGGCTGCTCGCATCATTATATAAGTGGAGGAGAGCTAACAATAATGACGGCTACTACGATAACTTTTCTGTGTAGCGGTAGTCGAAGTTTTCTCAGAAAAGTACATGATTTGCACATCATCACACAGAGCCTGTCCTCATTAGCATTTTAGTACTCTTTGGCAATATTAAACTATGACTCGGCTGACAAAACGCCAACCATTCTTTCCATTCATCGGCTGTATATTTTCGATAATCTTCACCCACACTGCTCTTCACGGTCAGCGTATATTCTATGGTATGATTATTGGTTTCCGACTTTTATACGCAGAACTGTGGCACTCATTTCATCTTAATAGAGAGTATAATAGAATTTATTTTCCTCTTCGGTTATTTGAAACCATTATTCGTCAAAACAACTACATGAGCATTAAAATAACCACCCTTTAACAAAAACAAAACAGAAGAAGTGGAAAAGAATACAGTTCACAGACTAGGGCCAGAATTGTTATGAACATATTCTCCCTCGTAACACATGTAATTACTTGACTTTTTAAATGGGTTTACCCCCCCCCCCCCCTCCCGTTTAAATACCCGCGTAATCCTTTGTCCGTTTGTGTTAATAAAAACTTATACAATCTCACGAATATTTCTAATTAAAAAAAATTCAATCATATATCGTAATCTGGGCGCTGGCTGCTCGCATCATTATATAAGTGGAGTATAACTAACAATAATTACGGCTACTACGTCATTAGTAAAATTTGGGTTACGCCATTAGAAAAAGGGCACCTGAAAGTATTTTGGCGTAACTCTTTTTAAATTTCAAATTTGTGCAGGCCTGGGATACGTTATACTTGCCTGACCACCTTCACATTCCAGGTACGGTATGTGAAACTTGCCTGGCCAATTGCACATACCGGGTACTACATACTTCGCTGGTCATGCGAAACTTGCCTGACCACCTTCACGTACCATGTACGTCATACTTGTTTGGCCACTTTCACATTTCGCATACGTGCCTCTTCACATTCCTGGTATGTGAAACTTGTCTGACCACCTTCACATTCCCGGTATGTGAAACTTCCCTGACCACCTTGACATTCCGGGTTTGTGATACTTGTCTGGCCACCTTCACATTCCCGGTATGTGAAACTTGCCTGACCACCTTCACATTCGGCATACTTGCCTGTCCACCTTCACATTCCGTGCAAGTGAAACTTGACTGGCCATCTTCATATTCCGGGTACCTGAAACTTGCCGTACATCATACTTGACTGGCCACTTCCACATTTTGGGTACCTGAAACGTGACTGGAACATTCCGGGTATGTGAAACTTGCCTCACCAACTTCACATACCGGGTAAGGTAAATTCCCTAATAATTGGCAGCCCTAATAAATTGGAAAACGGTGATTTTTTTCTCGGCTGTCATTTCCCCCATCGTAATAAATGGAAAACACAGTCATTTCAAGATGCTGAGGCCTCTGTTAATTAATCTTTAGCTTCTCATTACCCGCCCGCATGTTTTTTGTCGTAACAATAATTATGCATTGTTTTAATTATTTGGCATTTTTTGCTGCAAAAAAAAATGTGCAGAAAAAGGCAGCGATCAAAATAATGCATGCCTACCTGCCGCCGGCAAGTAGTATTTCATCTAACAAAAACGATAAAATGCAATCAATTTCCGTAAATACCTTTTAGAAGACTATATCTATCTGAAGGAATGGACAATCCAAAAAATAATCCATTGAAAATTTATTTCAAGCCGATCTTTGGCCATTGTTGTTGGTGTTCTCTATCAACATTTCCCGCGACAAGTTTACTTCCGGTTGCGCGTCAAATCTTGCGCGGTAGTCCAGTGCATGCAAAAATTGGACCTGTTACGAAACGGAATTGGACAGTTTTTCCCCAGTTCGTTTCGATGGTAAATAATATTGTTGGATTCTTTTCTTGGACTTCTGTTCACAAGCTGACGTTTTTCTATGCAGACATTTCAGTTAATTGATAATTCCAACAGGAATGGTGGTTGGTTCTAATTTATTGGAAGCAGCAATTTTACAGGGGGACACTATTGATAAATATAACAAAGTATAGTTGAGATACTGGTTAACTCCCCTCAAATTTTCGTTCTATAAAAAGGGTGTTACTTGGATATAAATTCTATGATATAATGTCACAGGTGCCATTTAAATTTCACATGATTTAGTCAAACACAAAGTTTTTTGCAGTTCTAATTGCAGAAATTAAGGGAAATAGTTGTCTTTGACATATCAAAGTTTACATAAACTTTCCATTGGTGCTCGAAGTTTACCACATACATAACTTCTTTTTTATTGCAATGTCCTAATGCAGCCAAATAATTAATAATTACAGCATTCAGCATCATCATAATTTCCTCCCAAGGTCATGAGAAGCTAAAGATTAATTAACAGAGGCCTGATATGCTCAAGATTCAAAACCGGCAATACAAATAACTGGAAAACGGCCAATTTCATGGAATGGTCGGGACAAATAATTGGAAAGTGTTATATCTTTTGGAGTGGCAAGTTTCACTTCCAGTTCACCAATTATTAGGGAATTTACCGTACGTAATACTTGTCTGGCCACCTTCACATTCCCGTTATACAAAACTTGCCTGTCCACCTTCACATTCCGCGTATGTGAAACTTGCCTGACCAACTTCACATTCCGGGTATGTGAAACTTGCCTGACCAACTTGCCTGGCCACCTTCACATTCAGGGTATGTTATACCGGGTTTGTGATACCGTGTTTGTGATGCTTGCCTTTCTGCCTCAATGCTTGCCTGGCCACCTTCACGTTCCAGGCATGTGATACTTGCCTGGCTTCCTTCACATTCCGGGTATGTGAAACTCGCCTCACAACCTTCACATTTCTGGTTTGTGCATCTTGCATCACCACCTTCACATTCGGGGTATGCAAAACTTGCCTGGCCAACTTCACATTCCATATACATGTACGTGATACCGGTACTTGCCTGACCACCTTCACATTCGCGGTATGTGAAACTTGCCTGGCCACCATCACATACCGAGTTCGTGATACTTACCTGGCGACCCTCACATTCTTTGCAAGTGAAACTTGCCTGGCCATCTTCACATTCTTTGCAAGTGAAACTTGCCTGGCCATCTTCACATACCAGGTTCGTGATACTTGCCTGGCCACCTTCACATTCTTTGCAAGTGAAACTTGCCTGGCCATCTTTACATACCGGGTACGTTATACATGCGTGGCCACCTTCACATTCTTTGCAAGTGAAACTTTCCTGGCCATCTTCACATACCGGGTACGATATACTTGCCTGGCCACCTTCACATACCGGGTACGATATACTTGCCTGGCCATCTTCACACACCGGGTACGTGATACATGCTTGGCCACCTTTACACTCTGTGCAAGTGAAACTTGCCTGGCCATCTTCACATATCGGGTACCATACTTGCTTGCCTGGCCACATTCACATTCCGGGTACATGATACGTGCGCGGCCACCTTCACATTCCGGGTATGTGCAAGCTATGGCATTTTTAAAAGTTCTGGTTCTCATTTTCTGGTGGTATAAGTTTTTATTTCTCATATACCCAAAGGAAAACAATAACTCACAGAACTATTACCACACATATCTATAAAAAGTACAGACGTTGTTGTTTTCTTACAGCTTTTCATTTCAGCTTTAAATTTGTCCATTCTTGTCATGGGCCGCGTCTCGTAATCATTGCAACTCACTCGATACAGACTCAGCACTTTGTATATTGGTATATAAGCCGGTTGTATTTCTATATCTTAACCTACTGGGTTAATTCCACATACGAACTTTGTAGCACTTTTCAACGCAAAATATTTCAGGCTAAATCCACAAAATCAAGTTTTGTGCCTGTATTGCCAATGCTATCACGGAATGATAAATCGTGTATCAATGCCGTCAAAATGCCTCTAATGCCATTGCATTCAACTTTTGCATATCACAAAATATGTTGCAGCATAAATGTATTGGGTTGACAGTACTGTATTGTCTGAAGCAAGCATTTAATTTATATTCTTTTCAATATCATTATATTATTTCAGGCTTGCAAACCACCTATGGTGCATGTACTAGTGAAGCTCACCATGGTACCGACCCATATCCAAAAATTTCCTGACCCAATGGTCGTCAATGAGCAAGTGAGGCGGCGACAGAAGTACACCTACAGAGGCACAACAAAACTTCCCCCCAGTGTAAGCTGTGTATTGTTAATAATTGAAAATTTCAATTCAGGGCTCTGGCATGTGAAATAATTCTGAGTTTACCTGAACTAGTGCATTTATTCTGCTATGTGTCTTACTGTTCTCCAAGCTATATTCCCAAATCTATGTCATGTTAACGGTCTTTGTATGCTTTACAGGCACCACATAATCTTTACTAAACACGACTAAACACAGCAAAGAACCCTTTTCATTTCTAGGTCAAAAGTCAGTGGTCACATATATATTCAGTTCACAAGGACAATTGTAAGTCAGTGCCCATGTGTTGTGGCCCAGTTATCTGTACACTTCACATTGAAGCCATATGACTGTAACATTGCAATGGGAAAATGAGGCAACATATTATTGAATGCAGTTTTACGACATCAGCACTTTGTATAGGTGTCATTTTTTGGCAGCAGTCTATTTGGCCATTTGCTGCATCCTTCCATGTTCTCTCTGTACACGTATATAGTTAGTGTGTTCTCCATATCTTCAAGCACAAAGCGTAACACATTATGTCATGAATGCATAACAGTGCACTTTGATTGGCATACACTGAACCGCAGTGTTAAGGCCTAATGGACAAGAGTACATGTATGTCTCAGTTGGAAATGTTCTGGGTTCAGTCTGTGGCAGTGTCATATACCACAGAATTGCCGTGTAACACACCCATGCTACAAATTGAAAGTGTTGCCCGACACCGGATTCGTTGCATTCACCTACAATCATCCTTGTTCATTTGGGACAGTGCTGTGCTACAGCAGAACATTCCTTTACAACTTTTCATCCACTTTACCTGCTCATAGGTGGCACCAACTGTTCTTGCTAACTTCAATTTCCATATGTCATGTGAACATAGCCTAATATGGGCATTGCTCACAATATTTGGGCAATTTTTGCTACAATTTTGACCTCTTACACAATGCCATGCAATATGCTATGCAAATCATATTTCATAAATTTATCTCCTGTAATAGGTTGCAAAGAACAACAGTTTGCTGAGAAATGGGTGTGGAAATCTTACTCACGTAAAACTGCATGCTTGTTTTGTTTCACTGGTTTGCAGATTACTATGTTTGGCTCATTTGTATACACTGAACTCATGCATCTGTTAAAATATACCTATCTCTTTCAATGTCAATTTGTTTTATTGTTGGGTATTCGTTTGCTCCTTACAGTTTTCTTTATTACTCTACTTTTTATCTCGCCTTACGAAGTAAAGGGGAGATATTGTGAGGGGGGAAGAGGATGTCGTCGTCAGTGTCGGTGTCCCCTGCCTGGAAATGATAAGGTTTTTGGTTTAGCAAGTTAAAAAAAATCTATAAAAATTTGAAAAAATATAAAAAAAATATGGGGGGCGGGTATGCCACCTGGGGGTACTACCCCTGGGGTGCTCTAATGTTAAAATCCCTATGAATGAGTTTTGCGTTTAGCTCAAGTGCACATGTACATCTGTACTTGGAAAGTTTCTTGCAGTTGTCAGCTGTCATTGGATGATTATGATTATGGTACACATGTTTCTTATGATTAGAGGATGTACCTGTGTTATTTTTGACAAGAAATATTATTTTTTCTCCAAATTATGGCAAATGAGTGAGTTTTCTGTTCAGGTAAATTGTACATGTAGGCTTCTACATCAGTGCTGTAACTTAACGCCTGCCCGCATGCAAATGCAGGCAAAAAAATGTGCGGGCATGCCGTACTTTCGATACTCCTGCCCGTGGGGGCATGCACTTTATTATCACTCACTTGTCTATTATTTAATGGCGGGCATGCACTTGTTTGTCTATCATGTATTGGTCAACAATTCTACCTAAATCATCGTCGTTTATGTTAAGTTTCTCGTTATCGTCGCGCTTGGAGTATGTCGATATTCACCTCCACATAGAAGAGCTCCCATCGTTCTCCGTATCCAAGGATATATTCTCCATTATTCGATTATCTACCACGGATAGCTCAACTGTATACGATCACGCGATAAAAGCCGCTTCATGGAGAGGGCACGTATTGGCCGCCATTTCCTGCCACATGCACAAGTTTTTGACGAACTATTCGCCAACAAACAAAACAACAAACACTGGAACATCGTCCGAGCGCAATAGACTATATGACAGAGAAAAATGCAAACGAACCTTCGTGCCTTCATGGCGAGATGAATTTTCGTGGTCGGATGAAATCAAAGGATCAGACGGGCAAAACGTCATTGTGTGTAACTTATGTCGGTCATATGAGAAAGTAAAGCTTGACCCGACAGATAAGTACCGCCAAACCATGTGTAAACTGTGTGGTGGATTTTTTTAAAAATTATTACTCAGTAATAGCTTAGTTAAGGCAAACTGGTTAAGCTCTTAGAATTCCAGAGATAGCATAGTTTCTTAGATTAACATAAATCTTCAACAGAAAAAATCTGAGAAAATTGCTTTGGAAAACTTTTTAGTCTTTATAAAAGATTTATCTATATATATATATCTTTATTTCATGAGGGTAACTCTGTCAGTTGCAAAAACTGTTCTTCCCGGAGGCCCTCCAAAAAAAATGAAAAATATACAAGTATGTACAACATATACAATCAAGAAACACTGCAGAGTAAATGTCTTGACATAAAAATAGTACATAATATTATGTGCTAGAGCATAGGGATTTCAGAAGTCTGGACTTGAAGGCATTGAGAGATGGGGCTTCTTTGAGGTTGTTGCCAAGGGAGTTCCACAGCATTGCTCCAGAAAAACTCAGGCTTTGTTTCAGATAGTTTGTTCTGGGTTTTGGAAGATACAGTTTGTTGTTTTCAGTTGATCTTAGAGTGTGTGTAGTAATTTCATTAACATATTTAAAGAGAGAGTTGAGGTAAGGGGGACATAAGTGGTTGATGATTTTGAACATAAAAATAGCTTTCTGATATGTTATCCGTTCTTGTATGGTTAGCCATCCGAGTTCTTTAAAAAGTGTTTTTGTTGGGGTTGAGTAATCTGCATTTAAAATGATTCTGGCTGCTCTTTTTTGAAGTTTGTAAATTCTGTCAGTCTGTGTAGTGGATGCATTGCCCCAAATTGTGAGGCAATAGTCCATGTGTGGGAGAATGTACGCATTGTAGTAGGTGATTTTTGCTTCTTTGTTGAGTAGGTGTCTGTGTCTATATAGTATTCCTATTTTGGAAGAAAGTTTTTGACAAACATAATCAGTATGATCATTCCAGCTCAGGCTATGATCAACATTAAGGCCCAGTATTTTGTCTTTTTTGACATTCTTAAGCTCATTGCCATCAAGGGTCATCTTAAAATTAAGATTATCTCTATTAACATTGCTTATCTCAAAGATTCTAAGACCTTACTCAGCTCCAAGTTCTGTTATGCTGTAGAACACGTTAACTTACAGCGGCAATAACAACAAAACACAATTGTCGGAAAATAGATTTTAATTGTTACTTGAATTAATACAGTACATGTACTATTCGAGTGAAACGCTGGGGTGCGGGCCAGGCAGTCTTCATTGTGGGCAGGCTGATTTAGGCTGGAGCCTGCCCTGATTGCAGGCAGTCCAAAAAGGGGGCAGGCTGATTCAGGCTGGAGCCTGCCCTGACTGCAGGTTGTCCAAAAAGTTAAGTTACAGCACTGTACATGTATACATGTACATGTACATGATAAGTTTGCTGCAGTTGTCAGCTCTCATTGGATGATTACGAAACTTGGTACACATGTTTCTTATTATTGGAGGATGTACTTGTGCTATTTTTCACATGAAATATAAATTTTTCTCCAAATTATGGCAAATTGAGTTTTGCGTTTAGCTTAAGTGCACATGTACATCTGTACACCACAGTTTGCTGCAGTTGTCGGCTGTCATTGAATGATTATGAAACTTGGTACACATGTTTCTTATGTTTAGAAGAGGTACATGTGATATTTAGGGAGATGAAATATTAATTTTTGTTCAAATTTTGAGTGTTTTGTCTTAATCTGCCAATAATAATGTACATGTATATACATGTACACCTGTACATGGAAAGTTTTCTGAAGCTGTCAGCTTTCATTGGATGAGTTTGACACTTGCTACCCAAGTTCAATGTGATTCAAAGATGTGCATGTGCTATTCAAGAAATATGACATTAAATATGAAATTTTTTCCTAATTATTGCAGTTTAGACTTTGTACCTTTCCATTGATAAGGTTTTTGTTGGGCAAAAATTTACAGGTAGATCTGTACATGGAAAGTTTGTTGAACCTTTCGTGGGATGATTATAAAACTTGGTGGACATGTTTCATGTTTTCCTAGGTCATAGCTCTCCCGCAGTAATCCCACACGGGACTGACCTATCCAGCAGTAATCCCAAATGGCATTGGCCTATCCAGCAGTATTGCCATACGGGACTGACCCATCCAGCTGTAATCCCAAACGGAACTCAACTATCCAGCAGTAATCCCAGACCGAACTGGTCTATCCAGCAGTAATCCTATTTGGGACCGGCCTATTCAGCAGTAATCTCGCACAGAACTGACCTATCCAGCAGTAATCCCAATGGCACTGGCCTATCCAGCAGTAATCCCAGACCGGACTGGCCTATCCAGCAGTAATTCCACACGGCACTGGCTTATGCAGCAGTAATCTCTCATGGGACTGACCTATTCAGATGTAATATGACACTGGATTGCAATTCGCAGCAGTAATCCCACATGGCACTGACCTATCCAGCCATAATTTTACATGGGACTGACCTATTCCGCTGTAATCCCACACAGGTTTAGCATATCCAGCAGTAATCCCACACGGGACTGGCCTCCTCAGCCATATTCCCACACAGGATTGCCGTATGCAGCAGTACATGTAATCCCACACGGGACTGCCTATGCAGCAGTAATCCCACAAAGGACTGTCCTATCCAGCATTAATCCCATAAGAGACTCATCTATCCAGCAGTAATCACAGACAGGACTGGCCTATCCAGCAGTAATGCCACTTGGGACTGGACTATCCAGCAGTAATCCCACAGGGGACTATCCATCAGTAATAACATGGGACTGGTCCACCATGCAGTAATCCTACACAGCACTGGCCTGTCCAGCAATAATCTCACATGGGACTCAACTATCCAGCAGTAATCTCCCACTGGACTGCCCTATGTACTAGTAATCCGACGGCACTGACCTATCCATCCTACATGGGATTAAGTTTTGCCAGTAATCCCACATGGGACTGATGTTATTGTCTGTACCAGATAATCTATTCCAGACATTATTGTCTGTACCACATCACCTATTCCAGAGGTTATTGTTTGCTCTACATGTATGCTTTCAATACTGCTGCACCTTTGGCGGATCACCCCGCAAGGCGAGATGTTGGGGTTTCTTGAACGCTTGTTATATTCACTCAGACCTCAAAACTGAACTTAGGACTGTTGTGGGTTCAAAGTGGTATACGAGTCATTTAATTATGTCTCCCCCAACTATGTTGGGGGGAGACATCTAGTGTTTGTGCTGTCTGTCTGTCCGTCTGTCTGTCTGGATGGATGTCTGTCTCTCTGGATGGATGTCTGTCCGTCCCTTGCCTTGTCTGCAAGATATCTTGAGAACTACTGGATGGAATTTCACCAAACTTGGATGGAAGCTTCATTGGGATAGCCCCCTCATTTGATTAGGTTTTGGTGTATGTGCGTGCATTCATCCGTGTCCGGTGTCCGTCCGTCCGTCCATCTACTTGTACATGTATATACAGGCCTTGTCTGCAAGATATCTTGAGAACTACTGGACGGAATTTCACCCCACTTGGATGGAAGCTTCAGTGGGATAGCCCCCTCATTTGATTAGGTTTTGGTGTGTGTGCATGCATTCATCCATGTCCGGTGTCCGTCCATCTACTTGTACATGTATATACAGGGCTTGTCTGCAATATATCTGGAGAACTACTGGACGGAATTTTACCAAACTTGGATGGAAGCTTCATTGGGATAGCCCCCTCATTTGATTAGGTTTTGGCGTATGTGGGTGCATTCATCCGTGTCCGGTGTCCATCCATCCGTCCATCTACTTGTACATGTATATACAGGCCTTGTCTGCAAGATATCTTGAGAACTACTGGACGGAATTTCACCCCACTTGGATGGAAGCTTCAGTGGGATAGCCCCCTCATTTGATTAGGTTTTGTTGTGTGTGCGTGCATTCATCCATGTCCGGTGTCCGTCGGTCCGTCCATCTACTTGTACATGTATATACAGGGCTTGTCTGCAAGATATCTGGAGAACTACTGGACGGAATTTCACCAAACTTGGACGGAAGCTTCATTGGGATAGCCCCCTCATTTGATTAGGTTTTGGTGTATGTGGGTGCATTCATCTGTGTCCAGTGTCCGTCCATCCGTCCATCTACTTGTACATGTATATACAGGCCTTGTCTGCAAGATATCTTGAGAACTACTGGACGGAATTTCACCCCACTTGGATGGAAGCTTCAGTGAGATAGCCCCCTCATTTGATTAGGTTTTGGTGTGTGTGCGTGCATTCATCCATGTCCGGTGTCCGTCCGTCCATCCATCTACTTGTATATGTATATACAAGGCTTATCTGCAAGATATCTGGAGAACTACTGGACGGAATTTCACCAAACTTGGATGAAAGCTTCATTGGGATAGCCCCCTCATTTGACTAGGTTTTGGTGTGTGTGCATGCGTTCATCCGTGTCCGGTGTCCGTCCGTCCATCCGTCCATCTACTTGTACATGTATATACAGGCCTTGTCTGCAAGATATCTTGAGAACTACTGGACGGAATTTCACCACACTTGGATGGAAGCTTCAGTGGGATAGCCCCCCTCATTTGATTATGTTTTGGTGTGTGCGTGCATTCATCCATGTCCGGTGTCCGTCCGTCCGTCCATCTACTTGTACATGTATATACAGGGCTTGTCTGCAAGATATCTGGAGAACTACTGCACAGAATTTCACCAAACTTGGATGGAAGCTTCATTGGGATAGCCCCCTCATTTGACTAGGTTTTGGTGTGTGTCCATGCGTTCGTCCGGTGTCCGTCCATCTGCTTGTACATGTATATACAGGCCTTGTCTGCAAGATATCTTGAGAATTATTGGATGGAATTTCACCAAACTTGGATGGAAGCTTCATTGGGATAGCCCCCACATTTGATCAGGTTTTGGTGTATGTGTGCATGCATCCATCCGTGTCCGGTGTCCGTCCATCCGTTCATCTACTTGTACATGTATGTACAATGAAAATCGCTTCTTTGTAATTAATATTTTTAGATACGCAGCTTTGTTTAAGATACTTATTGCTACATTAATTTTACAGCACTTTCCCTTAAATTATGTGCCCATTCAAGGCAAGGTGGGAGGTTGGGGGAGACGTATGTTTTTGCTCAAAAAAACAACCAGCATAGGCTTCATGCCGGAGCGGCAACTCAAGGGTCAAAGCGGAACCTCTAGTTTACCATGTTTTTCAAACTTGTATTTCACAGAAATACAATGCTGTTAAAAAAAAGAACAGCCTACGGAAGGGAAGCAAAATCAGTGCACTGTTTTGACCTATTATTGGGCATCTGGTTTTGAAGTATACCCTCCACTGCTCTCAGAACCAGGTATTTCACCTAAGGTGCCTGCGTTAAGAACACTCTGCCTTGGCTGCAATCTCATTTAATCCAGTTTTGTTTTTAATATTAAAAAACAATTACAACAGAGCAAATTAAACAAAAAATGTGACCACCGATCTGAACACCTCCTGAATATATTTTTTGTTTCAAAAGTGGTATTATCTCTAAGTCTGCATGAATACCTGCCACATGTATGGATGGATCTATCGAATAAAACTGCATACTTCAAAGTAATCTCATTTATTTCTTACAGCGTATCCTTGCTGTCTTATTTTTCATTCGTTCATGGTTCACACTCGACTTCCGTTTCTTCATGCATAGAAATGCACTATAGGTGCATGCATCAGACACATTGTATGTAAAAGTAGGATCAGCAACGTAGCCAAAAAATGCTAATTTGAAAAGCTATGTTGAAGACCCCAACCTAAATAGGGTTTCACTTTTGAAATGCATACGATGTAGAATACTGCTCAAATCAGCTGACAATATGATATTCCTCACGATACCATGTTTTTTGATCATGCAGAAATTGGTTTATTGATGAAGTCCAATGTGTTCCGTATTATTGTTGTTCTTCCGTATTCATGATTATGGTTTTTAAAGCAACCGGAAAACAGGGTCATTGTTGTTTTCCTGTTTCACGTTCATATTTTCCCACAATGATGCTTGTGTTGGCATGTATCGTCGAGAGCACGAGTACAGGCGGTCTTCGACAGATCAGGCATTGGAGTATCGTTTTTGTAGACGAATTACAATTTTTTAGGTGTACATCAAAATACTTGCGAACACCTCAGTGTGTGTTCCCGCCGGCGACAACGTGAAATTGTAATGTGTAATTGTTCAGGACAAACTGTCGGAAGACAGTATATTCCTCCAGGCACCAGTTGGGGAGTCCAAGTTCAAGCTTGTACAGCTGCCTACTGAATGTTTTATCTGACACATGGGTCTCATAGTAACAACCACATTTAGTAAACAATAATATTTAGGGGGAAAAATATTGGAAAAAAAACCCTCAAGCACCACCCAAAAAATATAAAATAAAATAAAAACCTGCCCACAACAGCATTTAAAAAAAAATTGGGCCTTAAAATTTCTGTATATTTATCATGTACATGTTTCTTACAACAAACCGACATCACTGCAGACATTTTAAAGTCAACCTCAAGGTGGCTGCAAATGCAACACCAATTTGCTTTTACTTCTCTACTGGTTACATGTTGCCATTATCATGTAGGACTCCTCCCTGGCATAGATTGGGTAACGATTAGTACAATCAACCAGTCCCAATCCATCGTGTTCCTGTTTTGGTTTCACAATTATTGACTATTATTCTCATAGCATGCTATAGCTTTTCAAATCATTATAACATTTTCTAAAACAATATTTCCATCTTGGAATGCTTTTCTGTTTAACATTATTCAAGCATCTCTTCTGTGGCCAGGAATTATTTTGACAATAGTAAAATTGCTTTATGAACAGGTATCATAAGTTTTCAGGTAACTGTTGAACAGATATAATAATATTCCAATGCACGTCTAATTTTATGTCTTTTATGCAATTCACCATCATGTTGCTCCATTCACAGAAACACCAGTGGCAAACTGCATCAAACTGGAGGAATCTACAGCTGTATATGTTTCCCCCACTAATATTCATCCAATTTTTCAGGTATATATGTATTCCATTCTTGATCTTCCAATGTCATCTTTTAGAATAGTAATATTTACTGGTATATCAGACATATTTGTATTGTTTATTTTCAAAGTTACCACATATCATTTTTTTCATAAAATTTCATTATTATGTCACATACCCAGCAACTTAACATATCACTTGTGTGTCTAGTATGTCCCACATGTCTTCGCTTTTAATAATACAGTGAAACCTGAGAAAACTGACCTCTGGAAATACCGGAATCCTGTCAACACCGACAGAAATCTTTGGTCCACTTTTCCTCCCATATAAGTTACCTGTACCAAGACACTGAAAACACCAGAACCGACTGTGTTTTTAAAGGCAGCCTGTGTAATCAATGTTAATTGGCCCTAGAAACACTGACGCAACGGACCAGCAAGCCTACAGGAGATAGTCTACTGACTAACTCAACCAACATCCACACGTTGGGAGATCGGCAGATGGTGGACCTAATACTAATCCGCGCACAAGCCTAAACACGCTACCATGCAGTTGGCCAAGGTGTTCCAATGTCATTGTCCTTCTTCCGTTAACTTCCTATCATTAGCCATACTGAAGTAACTCGTCAAAAGGGACATTCTTTTCTGAGGTGGCAAATTCCGAGTTAGAAATCAGCACCATTATGGGTCTATCACTCTTGAACTGTCATAGGGGTGTCGGGTATCGTTCACTGTACATTCGCATCACCTCCCTTGACTATCAGTGTATCTGACACCCACGTGTTGGTTTCGACTCGTTCAAAACTATTTCAACACAGAATCTTTCTTATATTACCACTCCTATTCATTCTTGTGACACCATTTGTGGCACTAATAAGGCTCTAAGTGAGTTTGACCAGACATGTAAGTTTCAGAGTACGACCATTAATCGTAATAGATTGGAAAAACCATCTTGGATATAGTAGATAGTAAACAACCATATCCGGAGGACCAGCTAAACGACAGTTTTGCTTCCGTCCATCAGCGTTGTTGTTGTAGTTGCTGTCGGGTCGGTTCTCGTTCGTACCACTGCCGCTAACACGGACCCAGAGAAAATGACACACTGTCAAAACCGACATTTGTTTTGGTCTCTTGGCTGGTCGGTATATGTTTCACTGTACTTTAGTAACTAATGTAGGCATTAAGTAAGCATTCTGCATCTTGTAGCTTGGTTCATTCATCAATAATTCTTCAATTTCACTTGGCTAAATTCAAGGCCTCAGAAGCGTACTAATCATCTCAACTCAGACACATGTTACAGTAACCGGAGAGCTCAGCAGTACCATCCCGAAGCCATCCCATGTGTCAACTTTCAACTTATCATCACAATATCTCGCAAGTTCACACATTCATGTACACATCCTTCTGCATAAGTATTTGCATCCGTCTCACAAGCAGCAAGTTTTGGGTTCGATCCCTGGCTGGGTCATATCAAACATTTCATGATTCCTCGCCTTAGTGCTCTGCCTCAATATAATAGAACAATGATTGGTTGCCCGGTTTCCAGATAATGTGACTGGGTGGGGTATTACGTCTGCCGATGACATGCTTCAGTGGAACAGCACTAGAGAAAGGTGGCATTGACAATGTTTTGTTACAAGTAGGCACCATGGTCATATGACTGAAAAAAGCGACTTTAAACCATATCCTCACTCACATCACATATGGAGTTGTCATGACAGTAGTGCTTCATTCATTTCATAATGCATCTCATCTCCTTCCCTAGTAGCCTGTGTCATTGACACTAGTCTCAACACATTGAACAGTCTTTGCATATGGCTGTGTCTCCAATTAACTTGTGTGTTAATGTGTAGGCCAGGGAATAATAAGTCCGAAATTTTTCATATTTTTCAATAAAAACAAATTATTTCAGTTTTTGCCATTATATTGAAATATAATCTTTCATATTTTGCATCCCTTTAGAGATAATTCTATATTTTGTTGTGAGTTTTTGCCAAAACGTCCAATATTTTAGTCCTGAAACTCGCAAATTTGAAGACCGGATTTGAGTTCTTGCTTCAGGCCCCAACACTCGATTCAAACAACCCTCACCAAACTTACAGAACAGTGGCTAAAGGCAATAGATGATCAGGAAGTAGTTGGTGCCATTTATATAGATTTCAAGAAGGCCTTTGATCTTGTAGATCACAAAATTCTCCTCCAAAAAACTCAAATGTTATGACTTCAGTCAATCTGCATATAATTGGATGGAATCTTACCTACATACATAATCGGCAACAAACAGTAGAAATTAGAAACACTACATCAAACCCAAATGAAATATCAGCAGGCGTGCCACAGGGGTCTATACTTGGTCCACTTTTGTTTATTATTTATGTGAATGATCTACTATTAGAAAATGCAGACTCTGCTACAGCCATTGAAATGTTTGCTGATGATACCACATTGAGTAGGTCAGGTAAAACTGTCCAGGAAGTACAAATAGCTTTAAACGGACTCACAAGTGGTGCGCAGATAATAGACTGATTATACACCCTGAGAAAACATTGGCCATGCTTATTGCCAGTTCTCAGAAACTGAATCACATGGACTCTGTGACATTCAACATAGTTCTAGACCAACAACCTATCAAGAATGTTGATGAAGTTAAGTTGCTTGGTGTCCATATAGACAGTGCACTTACATGGAAGTTGCATGCGGATGTTGTCACAAAGAAAATTTCTACATTAATAGTCCTGCTGTATAGAAATAGACATATTTTATCTCGGAAAGCTAAACAAATGTTTCATTCATCATATGTACAGCCTCATATAGATTATTGTATCACTATCTGGGGGAATGCTCCTGAAACGTCTCTGGAGAGAGTTCACTGGCTTAAAAACGTGCTGCCAGAATTATAATGAATGCAGACTCCACGCCCCTTCTCTCCCCCTCATCAAACAACTGAATTGGATGACCATCTACGAAAGAATATTTACTCAGAAAGCTATTTTGATCTATAAAAGTCTCAATTGCATGCCAAGCTCTACTATCTCTAAATTATTTCTGAACACTGCTCAAATCTCAAAGCGAACTTTAAGATCAACCACCACAAATAAATTATATATCCCTAATTGCAGAACCGAATACTTCAAGGGAAGTTTGAGATACTCTGGCCCAATAATTTGGAATAGCCTACCCCAGTCCATAAAGGAAGCCAAGTCTGTGAACTCCTTCAAGAAACAACTATGTACATTTGTAAATATGCTCCGCTAAAATTCCTGTATGTCATGCTTAAATTATTTTTATTTATTTTTTTTTTTATGTGAGGGCCTCAAGGGAGAACAGTTTATGTAAACTGATTGTGTCACCCTCTCGAAATAAAGAATTTATTATTATATTATTATTATTGCTCCTCATTACCAGTGGCAAAACGACATTTTTATGATACCCTTACAGGCATGAGGCAGTCTCATCATTCATACAATTTCATGTATTATTAACAGCATTTAATGTTTAAAATGTAAGTTACTCCAAAATTATTGACAGGATACACAGGTTGATCTCATTTCACATTGCATGAATATTGGCCTGTAATATTTGGGCCCAAAGAGTGTATTTTAAAGTTATCAATTTCTCTTCGCTATATACCATTTACAATTGTATTTTATTAAAATTCATCCTTCAGCTTGGGGATAGAAAACCTTCCAACACCAGGCCAGCGAGCAGTCCAAAACCTGGTGTTCCTCTGTGTGCTAGAGTTGTTGGGCCTGGACAAAGTAACAGACCTGTAACTATTCCTCATTATCCATTTGCATCAGTTTACCATGTGTTTACTGGCTGTTATTGTGTATACACTAAATTAATTCCCTAATTATAGCATTCTTACGTCACCCTTATTTTCCCACAACATATCCCAACTGACTAGAATAAATTCACAAAGGTGCATTTGTACATGAATTTCTATTATAGCTGTTGTATTTCACTTTTTCTTCACATAAATGTCTTTGAAATATACGTGTAGTTGTATGATCATTTCTGTCTTAAGTGAATCTTTCACCGTTTCACAATTTATATAATTTCAATTCTGTACCTTGTTTTGTCTTTCTTGTTTATCAGGTCATCACATGTCCTTAATGCCCGAAAACATTCAGTGCAGAACTATTTCTTTTGGACCACTTTGTCAAACGGCATTGCAGGGAGCAAACCAAAGCTGAAACCGGTATTATATGTTCATAAATATTTATCACCCAATATCTATCATCTATCCTGTAAATGAAAATGAACACATTTCCATCCTGAAGAGAATGTCCCTGTGTGTTTCATTCATCAGCTGGTAAATAGTATGACATAACTGTCTGTTGTATTTTCATCTATTCCAAGCCAGTATGAGCAATATTGTTGCTGACACCATTGTACAGATCTTTTAATCCCTTATTTTTCTGATAATTATCAAGCACAATTGGTGTGAGCTTTAAATATTATCGTTCAAGAGAAGAATATAACAAACCACCCATTTACACGAAGAGTTACACATCAATACACCTGTCAGTGTACTGGAACAAACTTTGTCCAACAATTGAATCAGGGAGGGACAACAGTATTTTATGGCAGGCGATGTGTTGCTTTATTCAATGTTGTCATGGTTTTGTCCAAAAATAGGATTTTTATATTCAGTTTTTGAAATATATGGTTGAAAATACTGAATTGTATTCTATAGTGAAGATTACCATTTCCACATGTTCAATCCACTGAAAATATGTTGGATTTTCAGTTCTCATCATTTGACGAAACATGAATACTTTTTTTGTTCAATTATTGAATAAGAAACCAACGTATTCAATAATAGAATATATATTGAGGTTGCAATATGGAAATGAGGTATCCTACTGGTGACTCACACAGTCCAATCAAAATGCAGCTGAGAAATGTCTTCGGCTTTGTAGTCTATGGGAAATATATTCCGTCATAATTTCTGTACATATTAGCTGTCTGGTTTTTTAAATATTATGATTCTTTGTTAGTTTCTAATATAATCCTTTTGGGACATATATAGGCCCCAGTGGGGAAGGGGAACAGCCAACTGACGAGGGATATCATTTTCTATGTGACCATTAAACAGTCTTAAAGGAGCCACCCTTTGTTATCCATTTATACTGCACAGACTAACACGGCTGCCCCAGATTTCCAGGCTATATTTAGGTCACCCTACCCGGAGCGTGAAGTAGGCCACTTGATTTTGGGCCATGTGAACTATCTTCAACCTTGTCGAGGTCGGACTGGAGTGATAAGTTGGTCCAATGGATACCCGACCTAAAATTAGGACCATTTGTATTCACGATAACAGAATTTAAAGTCTCGCAGCTTGTACATCCTTCACGAACTGGAAAGAAGAAAGTTTCGTTACTTTTCTTCATACGCCGCCATTTTAGTGTTCAAGCGAGGCCAAGGAGCTAATGCGATAATAGAAGGATTTCTATTGGGTGGTGTATTATGCTCGTCAACCAATCAAAATTGAATATGAAATTGGATACCTTTTCATTCAATGTGAGCTCCATATATATGTTCCATATTCGCAGAATATATATTTGATTCTTATTCAATATTTCGTTTATTCATTGGATAATCGAATATAGGCAATTGCAGTTTGAAGACATTTGCTTTCTAGAATAGCCTAAAAATAATACCTATTGATGGAATATTGCAACATTTCACCTACCATAGTATTGTACATCTTTGTGTAGGGATAGTATTCAAATATTCTCTCTTTTTTTCTTTTCACCCAGCCATTACCGAGACGGTTGAGAAGCGCAGCAATGGACGAAGACATACAGAGGTATGCATTACTTCTGTCGTATTACACAGCCTATACTAACCATCCTTAGGTTGCATCACTTTATACATTAAAAAAATCACAAAAATGCATAGTGTCCTGTCACAACATTGTGGTGTATTGCACTTGGACTATTGTCAGGGCCTTAACCCTTTCACCGATTATTTCCCCTGACAAAAGTCACCTGCTGACAATCAATTCCCTGAGAACTGTTAAAATTTGTATATATTGTCTTTGGATTGTTAGAAAACGTGTTTGCGTCTAGAGATTTGTAGAAAAACATAGGGACCCCGTCTCCAAAATGAACACTCCGGTGTTATTTGCTCCAGTTTTATAGCAAAATAAATAAAATAGTATACAAAATTAGGTTTTACTTCAAGAGAATGCGCTTTCCCCAGTTTTCTCGACTTGAAAACGTCAAAATTCAACGGAGAAATCGTCTTTTTTCGATCGCATTTGACAGTGTTTATCTCGAGTTGTACTCGGCCATTTGCAATGTTTGACTGTACATGACATGACCTGGGATGGATGGCAAAAATAAAACGGAGGATACGATTGGATTGAAAATGATGTAATTCCATTTTTCCAGCCACTGTCTACGCGCTTCTTATCTGTTGGCGGATGGAGGTCACATGGGCGAAATTACGCATACCGATTGGCTCGTCGTCCGAAGGCGGCAACCATCTTGGGCGAAATAGAAAGTTTGTTGTCAAACTTTGTGGATCAACACTAGTAAAAATATGGAAATAAACTTTGCCGGTTGTCGTTGGCAGTTTTAATCGTCTGAGGAATATTCACCACGCTTTATCAGTCGTGTAACATCAAAAATACAGCAGTTAGGATGAGGTTTTCGATGATTTTTTTTCATTTCTGCGGCTTGCCGCCAAGAGGCCCGTCACACGGCATGTGGAAAAAAAACACATTTTTCGCTCCGATTTTTTTCGTTCAACATCTAATTTTGCTTTATTTCTTTTGCGGAACAAACAAACAATTTCGAGAAACAAATTGATCAAGGTTTTGACTTTCCAGAAGTATACACTGTTTGATAGGTTTCCGTTGAAACGAATGCAAAAAAATAAAAGTGCTGTACTCATCGTGATGGCCAACAGGTTTAAAGCTAGATGGTCGTACTGTTGGCACTCTCATTATCCCCGTACACTGGCATGACTGGGTTTAATCGGTGAAAGGGTTAATACAGCTGAAAGTCTTGACACATTGTTGCCCTCAGACCATGTCTTTTCATCCTTGCGTGAAATATGGACCGATCGCAACCCAACCATAAATGAATAAAGTTTGAAACTTCCAAGCTTGAAAGCCCAAAACGGGAGCTTCTTGGTGGCTCAACAATGGACATCACATTACCATCAATATGTACAATCATGTTTTTAAAAATGGCAGATGTGTTTATCTTTTTGTGTCATTACTTTTAACATTTCTTCTATTGCAAGAGCGTTACTACTGTTTCTTCCTGCCAACTGAATTTTGGTACACAAATTCAGAAACCTGAAAAACCCACCAGTATCAGTTATAGTAGTCATATAGGTCAAATGAACACCCAGTTTATTATAGGTATTCTTTCCAAAACTATGCATCTATCCACTTATTCACTGACGGTTACCACATTCTACATGAATGTTACCACTGTCAATTTGATCTTCCTGCATGAATGCAATCAGGGCTGTTGCACAAAAAAATTATGAAATTAGGTTAAAAACGATTAATTTTCATGTACGGTCTTGTTTTGCATTTGGCTCATACATGCATTAGGGCTCGGACCACTATTAAATTTACATTGACGGCCATGTTAATGAAAGTGCACCTGGCTGATTTATTAATTATTTTTGGACTTTCATCTCTTGGCAGTTTGTAGTTCCATTCAAGTCCTGCATCGCCATCTACTTCTTGGCGGGGGTCGCCCATCAAAATTTCGAGCCAGAGCGTCCTGTTGGCAAGCACTGTACTTCCGGCGAATAACTTACCTCCAAAAAGCAGAGTCTACGCACCTGCATATAGTGCCTCAGACTGGCATGAATTATGCAGTGAATTCAAAATAAAAGTCACAACTCAAAAGGGCACTTGTCATGCTTAATGTTGGCCATGCAAGCCCTTGTCTCATTATCAAAAGGAAGCTGGGGAAAAAATCAGCACAAAAACTTGTCCTCTATGGCAGAGGTTATTTAGAGGGGTTAACGGCTAGGGACTTTTTTTTAGTGGTCCGAGCCCTACTAGACACATTAAATTCAACCAATCCAAATGACATTTGGGAGGCATGTGACCTGTCCACTTACCATTTCATGTTAGCCTATCTGAGCTACTTCCATCAAATATGTCTCGGAATATGAACCATTAACTACATCTACCCCCATCTTTCTTCACAATACACATGTATTCACTATAGTGTGGGGTGCCTTATGGCATTGCCTAAACCAAGAAAACTCCTGTCACTGAGGAGCTGATCAGTCTCAAAATGCATTCTGCATACATCTGTGAATCCTATACCTAAATAGATATATCCCTAAACTGTTTCTGGATTTTTCAATAAATTTTTAAAAAAGATGCAAAAAAATTCAGATTTTGGGGATTTTTATGGTAAATATGATATTTCAGTGGAAAAACTCAAAATGTGTACCTGTCAAATTCTGGTCTGTATGAAAGGGGGACATCTAATACACAAATAAATGCCAGGCAGTGGCAAAAAAAATAAATAGCAAGACCCTGATTTCACTCCTGCATACCATAAGACACATAATCATGTGTATCCATTAGGGTGATACGTGCAATACATTACTGTGATCAGCCTATGATGAAAGGTGTCAGATCAATTGACACACACTTTTGTCATAGAGACAGATAGTATATAAACTTTACCAATTACATGGCTATCTCATCACATCTCTAAAACATCACCAGATCAGCATGCGAAACTCGAAGAAACGGAAGCGAGTTAAGAAAGGAAAGCGAGGGAGCTTGGTCACCCGGTTCAAATTGGGTCATAAATTACTTCCCCAAAAAGTCTGCCATGCACAGGAGACACCCTCAACTTCAGGCATCATAAAAAACTCTGAAGAGGTGGAAACAACTAAACAGAATGAGCCAAAATCAGCATGGCACCCCAGGTATGACAGAGAGGAATTCAGCAAAGTCACCAGAGTTGGTTATGATGGATGAGGAAGGAAGGTCTGGGAAGGCAAAACTATTACATCCGAAGGAGTCGAAGAAGCCGGATTTAGCAGAAAAGTATGCAAAAGGCCCCAGCAGAGCAGGGGAGGATAGGTCTGAGACTGTTGCATGCTGGGAAACTGCAAGATATGTGAAATAAGGCAAAACAGGACCACGCCACCATTACACCTACCTGCCCACTTCCACAATTTGCCGTCAGTGAGGTGAAAAGAGGATTATGCTGGAAACCAACTTATGCAGGGGACATAACTGAAATAGTACAAAGACTACCTAAGGTGTTGGAGTGAGGGAGTGAGTGAGTGAATAGGGTTTAACGTCGCTTTCAACATTAAGGTGTTGGATGCAACAATTGACTGTTATGATGGAAACTGTGGAAGTTGTAGAAGGCATGCTATAGTTTGTGGTGGAGGGGTTAATACTAGTTGGTGGAAGAAATCTAGAAGTCTGAGTGCAAACAACATTAAGTGGTTAAATTTGGATGACAATGACAGAATACTGGTGCGAAAAATATTGAATATGAAATT
This sequence comes from Hanleya hanleyi, assembly GCA_036873755.1. NCBI lineage: Eukaryota > Metazoa > Mollusca > Polyplacophora > Lepidopleurida > Hanleyidae > Hanleya > Hanleya hanleyi. The sequence continues at coordinate 43,850 of JAVTVY010014621.1, read as the reverse complement.
GCATGCAGCAGCCAGCCCTTGAAACCAAATTTCAAACACATGTAAGTCAGAAGGAACAAACAGAGCATTCTGTGCCTCAGTGTCAAAAAATATGAACTTTCCTACCAATGCGGCAGCGAGAGCTGGATCCACAGTCTTAAGACTGAATCTCGGTGAAGGAACATCACAGCATAAGAAACTTGAAGCACTCCCTGCACCCCTAGAAACTCAGCTCATCTGCCTGCAAAAACCTACAACAAAACAAAAGCAATGCGATTATGAAAGATCATATAAACAGAGGCCAGAGGTTAAAAGAAGAAAAATCTACAATAAAGCAATTAAACTTTAATACTATATAAAAGCTATAAGGCAAAAGATAAGGCAAAAGAAAGAAGATAAGGCTACAAGAAAAGACACATGCCTGACTTTGAGAAAGACCACATTATAAAGAACAAGAGTTGTCTCCCCTGATGTGTTGGTCTCACCTGTTAATGCGTGAATTCAGGTGTGCCCCTGAACAAACAATTTGGATCCTGTTTACCCAAAAATACATGGTCTGAACATTTCTCCATGGCCCTACACCTCTGTCTCTGATTATTAACAAAACTGACTTAGAACTGCACTCAGGTGTGCAATATTGTGACAACTTGACTGATGACATAAGTGGCTTATGTCACTGGTGAATTCTTCTAAATTTATATTATGATGCAAAATAAATTTCAAACGATGAACGTGAATTATTCTCCATGTTTTCTTTCCAAAAGGCTGGATATTAATCACTCCATAATGGGGTGGCTGCTTCTTCTGCACCCCAGTCCACAGTAAACATGCTCCATTCGAGCCTAATTGGCTATTATAATTAATTTTTTCGAAATATTTTGCTCTCCACGTGGTATACAACTCCGCCATCTTTATCACTAAACTATGAAATCGACATCAGTGAGAGGTTGTCATCCAGCCTCCTAGTATGACTTACCTGAACCGGTGACATATGTATTCTGTGTTTACGCTTTTAGGGCTCGGACCACTATTAAATTTACATTGACGGCCATGTTAATGAAAGTGCACCTGGCTGATTTATTAATTATTTTTGGACTTTCATCTCTTGGCAGTTTGTAGTTCCATTCAAGTCCTGCATCGCCATCTACTTCTTGGCGGGGGTCGCCCATCAAAATTTCGAGCTAGAGCGTCCTGTTGGCAAGCACTGTACTTCCGGCGAATAACTTACCTCCAAAAAGCAGAGTCTACGCACCTGCATATAGTGCCTCAGACTGGCATGAATTATGCAGTGAATTCAAAATAAAAGTCACAACTCAAAAGGGCACTTGTCATGCTTAATGTTGGCCATGCAAGCCCTTGTCTCATTATCAAAAGGAAGCTGGGGAAAAAATCAGCACAAAAACTTGTCCTCTATGGCAGAGGTTATTTAGAGGGGTTAACGGCTAGGGACTTTTTTTTAGTGGTCCGAGCCCATTAGGGTCTATGTGCCTTATTAAATCAACCTTCAATGGTGTTTTGGTATTTGATGTTCAAAGTGAGTTAACCCTCAGCCCAACTTGATGTGTACTATTTTCTGGAACAATCTTGAATTCCTCGATAAGCAACTGTCTAGCTAGTTGTTGTTGCTTGAGGGATTGTGGTATGGGTTGACATAGGTTGTCATGAGAGGCGAGTGATCACTCTTCTCTCGCCTCCACTCGACTAAACATGTACTGGAGGAGAGCTGTTACTCACTCGCCTTGAAGACAATGAGCTTCTTCAATAAGATGTAGTTTATTATTGTTATCACTCTCATAACTCACCACAGACATTTATGAGGGGAGTAACTGATCACTCTCCTATATTTTCCTCATGAGGAGCACTGGTTGATAGGCCCTTCTCTGCTGTACTTGTCGTCACTCTTCTTCTCCTCTAAATATTTGGTGGTTCCTTTCCTACTGTAGTAATATAATATGTACATTCTCATTTCATCAGAGACGCAATTCTCAATCCCAGAGGCATCTTCTGTATTCCAAATCCATGAAATCCTCTGTCAAGTCCGTGTATAGTCCGAAATACCTGCAGAAGAGTTTGCCGGATGAAGAAGGTAGTGTGCATTTGTTCGTGTTAATCCTTCACAATATTTCTCTTTTTGAAATTTGTATGTATTAATGTAGATAAATTTTGTTATAACTTTCTCGCTTTGAAATTTCCAGTGTGAGTATCTGGTACAAAATGTAAGAATGTTGATGTACCTGTCCTACTTTAATTTGCTGGGCTTCAAATTTTCATATCTAGTATTCTACCCCCCCCCTAGACTGGATCCAGCCCCTGTTTCATAATGTATTTTAAACGGCAAACAAGAGGAAGTAACTCTGCCTATTAAGAAATGCTTGAAACAGGGACTGGACGGAACGTCACAAGGGAGCTAACTTTGCGAGAAAAAATGCACAATATACTGTTCATTTTTTGTCACCAATAAAAACTCCGTATTCTGACCCCGCCCTCAACTCAAAGGATTTGATTGGTTCGTTCATATACGCACGCTGGAAGCAATGCGTTCATGTGACGTCAACAATGAGAATGACGTTACTACCATGACCTCAACAATGGGAATGACGTTACTGCCGAGACGTCACAGTATGGCGTTAGAATGAAATTGATACAAATGTTGCGATGGAATCTTTACACAACGAAACCCATCAAATCGTCCAGTCTCTATTTTAAAAATAATTTTTTCATTTTTTTTTTTTTTCATTCTATTTATTTATTTATCAAACGTATATATTTATTAAAGATCATTTTATTATTATTAAATAGTACATATGAAATAGAGACTCATCCAGTCTACCCCCCCCCCCCCCCCCCCTAATTTGACCTTAATTTGTCATCAATGATCGTTGAAGGCTTTTTCCTGTGTATGCTCGTGTGAATTATATTTCAACTCGACCATCACCTTCTGTTTTGGGGGCATGAACTTTTCACCCTTTGTTTGTCGGACTACCATGAATTGTCCTCTGGTTGTTATGTATGAACATTCTCAGCCTAGCTTAGCAGGAACAATGTTCTATACATGTGGATACATACCAGGTACTGCACAAGACAATCAGGAATTGTTAATCCATGTCCTGTAAAAGCCAACCCAAATAAGCAAACAGTATAATTTGTATTTTTGCTGCTACTTGTACACTGTTTTAGCTTCCAATTAGTAGTGTCTCAAGTCCGTTTATATTTTAAAATCTCTTAACACCAGCTGGGATACTTCATCCCATATACATAAGCGTGTGACACACATTAGGTAATCAGAAATGTTTGCGGGACTACTTTACATTTTCCAACTGGAAATATCTGTAATAACTCACACACCATTACAGGAAGTAGTCCATCACCCATAATCAAGTTCTATTGCATACACTTAATATGACATTGTGAAAATGGCATCCAGCTTCAATAATTCTGTCATCACTTATTTTGACCTTCACAATTATTAACTCTCCTTCTCTCATTTGATTTATACAGGAATTACTGCTGGATTCTCTTGCAAGCAGTGGCATAGTATATTCCAGATTGGATTTATTTATTGGCTATGTGGACCTTCATGCTGTCACCTTTTACTGGAGACCCTATGTGCCAGACATCACGCCCATACTCTGAAGATGGCAACCATGCTGGCAGGTGATGTTGAATCCAACCCTGGTCTAGGATTAGTAGGTCCCATTCATTTTCGCTGCATATTAAACACTTGACATGCTATAATTCAGTCGGCACTGGCATATCTATCGTACGAAAGTCTGAATCATTCCAAACAAACATTATTCTATAATTTCTATTCTTTGCTTTTTCATGATGCTGGTGGTAACTATTTCCTCACTTCGTAGTAATGAACCAGCATTTAATGGCAAAGAACATGTCATTTCTTCTCCTCCAGTGGCTGTTACCAATTCATTGATCAACTCTGATTATCACTAATTCATCGATCAACTCTGCCGATCACTAATTCATCGATCAACACTGCTTATCACTAATTCATCGATTAACTCTGCCCATCACTAATTCATCGATCAACTCTGCTTATCACTAATTCATCGATCAAGTCTGCTGATCACTAATTCATCGATCAACTCTGCGGATCACTTGGCTGAGAGTATCTCCAAAGCAAATACATATGTACTGTTATTCCCACTAGATAACACAGACTCCTATGTTTACATCCAATTATGATGGCATGTAATAAATCATCTATTCTTGTTGGCAGATCACTTGTGGCTGGGAGAGCTGTGAAGAACATTTTAGCAGCATTCGGAATTTGGCACAGCACCTTATCACCCACATTTCAGTGCCAGTATGTCGCTGGGTAGGATGTGCTTTCCTTTGCCACAGTGAGAAAGACTTGCAACGCCATATTCTGCAGCATACTTGGTAAGCAGACAGTAACATATGTTGTATTCATATGTTTAGCCAGTATAATTCAAAATGCTATGTGCAATAAATATTAGGAATCTCAACATTTGCTCATTATTGGACATATGGTAAGGGCTGTTCAGAAAAAGGCACAGGAGGGAGAGGACACATGACACTTGATATATTAATATGTCTGGTTGGGTAGAGGGTAGAAATGAATGTAATTATACGGGTACGGTAATTTCCCTATTAATTCGCGATGTAGTGATGAAACTCACCACTCCAAAAATTGGCTACTTTCGAATTATTTGTTGAGCGAATTCTAGAAAAACGCGAGTGTTCGAATTAAATGTCGCGCCGACTTTCACGGAGAATCCAAAATGGCGGACCGCTTCGCCGTGCATTACCGTGTATTAACTTTGAGATCTCATCATAGTTTCCATAAAATGCAGTGTATGATGTCAGAAAATCTCCTCTACTTCGAGGAAGTCAAGCATATTTATCGAGTGACAAGTTCAGCACGATCATGCAGATTTTTGAGCTGACGCCCGTAAATTCGCGTCCATAATAACATCGTAAAAGTAGGCCAAAACATTGAACGTATTCCTTCCTTTTTGTTCAGTATTAGCTGGGACGAATATTTACTCGTCCCAGGTATTAGCTATGATCTATATTATGAAACCTAACTGACATGGAATTGAATGAATATTCTGGAAATATAAAACTATACACATATTAGAGTATTCCATGTTCGAGTCGTTTGGTATGTCGACGTTGTTGTTGTGAACCCTGAAAATGAACCAACGGCAAATTTGTGTAGGATTGTATCACGAAGTTTTAGACAGATTAGCGGACTGTCATAGACTTTTTGGTCTTCACTGTGCATGATTTTACACACACCATCCAGGACTTGAATAAATATCCCGGACCTATGAAACGAAATTAATGTAGAATTAACGGCGGATTGTACAAGAGAACCGAGTATCAGTCGGCAATACACGTTTCGATTTGTTTGTTTTTCAAGTATGAGAATATCTATTACGGTACCAGTACTGTAACAGTTTACTAAAAGTATAGGTCGAAGTATGATATCGTTCTGAATATTAATTAGCTACTGGTAAGTTCTCATCTCAGAAACTTTACCTAATGCCATTTAAATGTTTCTCAAATTTGTTTAGCATATAGAGTAATGGAATGGCGATAGCGATGTTTTGATTCTTAGTGTGAAAATGCGCGGTGTAATTCCAAAGAATTTTTGATTGCTGGAATTTTGGTAAGTTCGTGGGTATTCATAAGAAATATTTTCATTCACAATAAAATATTTAACAAAACCGGAAAGAGTAAGTCTTTATGATAACTATATTTGAACAAAACAGAGTTTGAATTGTTTTACATGAAGTGTTTAGTCGCCAAAGTAATTTTGTGTTTAGTTTATCAGGCAGCGAAATCCGAGCAGGCCGAAAATGTACAGGAAATAATGACAGAGAATAATGCTGACGAAAAACAGACATGGGAAAATCCTAGTCTATTTACATACCGCACGTGGTCTGATGTAATATCTGGGATCCCTCGCCTAATATTTTGACTGTGCACGTGGAACCATGTGCCGTCTGGAATGGACGAGTCTATTTTGAGTGACACAATAAGATCATGTGCTCACCCCAGAAAAGGTAATTTGTGACCCGCTTACAGTTCTCAGCCAATGAAATCATCATAGTAAAGCTTAAGGTAAACAAACTTGGCGGGAATTTGCAAGGTCAAGAGTTGAAACGGCTTGTCCCATTCCAGTGCAAAGAGGTGATACGCCTAAAAGCACGACATGTGCGTTTTGACTTTAGTGTCGTTTCTAAAACAATTGTAGTCAAGTTACACCAGCTCAGTAATTTGGTTAAAAGTTTGCGGAGAAGTGGTTGAAACTTTCGTTATCTGACTGACTTTTCATTCTGGCCATGAATTAATGAGGGACGATGAACCACCGTAAAGACTTGAACAGAAAAGGAGCGCCATGAAAATTTCCTAAGACCGTGTCATGTCGACCACCGTTGTCGGTGATTTTTATGTTCCATTCAAACATAATTCATTTTACGCAGTTCTGCCTTCTCGGAAAATATTCACCGTGTTTTTCAAATAAAGGAATGCTGGTTTAAAGAAAGATATTTGATATACGAACGCTGGAAACTGAAGAAGACACAGACACTCGACCACGTACGGGGTATATATTTTTCCCGACTGCGGCGAAACGCGATCAACTTAGGATAAAATTACAGGACTGCGAAGTTAATTGAATCAATTTTTTGCCTTATAGACTGTAAGTAATAGTAATTCAGTCTGATTATATTGTACCATTCCCTGTTGTTTCTCTGCGCTTACAAATATTAGCATACGCCGATATACTATACGAGATTCTAGTAACATATTCACTTTACTTTCATCGGCACTCCGTGGCGAAAACGGGAGTGTTCGAATTTATTGTTTCACTCCCGTGTTCGTTTTATTAGGATGGACAAAATCACGACAGCGGAAAAATCGGCCGTTTTCGAATTAAATTTGGAAGGTGAATTAATAGGGAAATTACCGTAGTTGTTTTTTCCGATGCCCTCTTGTTCTGCTAGAAAACATCCGTCATTAAAATGTATGGAATTCAGCGATATCAAGACAAAGAAATGTACGAGTAGCAAAGAATATGAAGACACAATAAAATTATGTCTTTGCATATGCGCGCACCTACCAACCAGTCTTTGCTGGCGGCAAATTTTAGCTCATCTGGGCCGAAGGCCCGAAGGGCTTATGTCATGGCCTGATTATCCGTCGTCCGTCGTGTGTCGTCCGTCGTGTGGAAACATCTTCTTCTCTGAAACCGCTTGACCGATTAAGCTGAAACTTGGCATGCATGTTCCCCTCAATGAGCACACCAGAATTTGTTCATGCGGTGTCGATACGATTTTAAATATGGCTGCCATCTTGAATTTGCCAGTGAAATCTTGTCATCATTATTTTTCGGTAACTACTCCATGGATCTTTCTCAAATTTGGTACACAGGTTCCTCTTGGGGTCTAGTTGTGCAAGATACTTTTGTGGTCCGATTCAAAAATCCAATATGGCCACCAGGCGGCCATCTTGGATTTCCCGATGAAACATTGTTATCGCGATTTGTCAGGAACTACTGCATAGGTCCTTCTCAAATTTGGTACACAGGTTCCTCTTGGGGTCTAGTTGTGCAAGATACCTTTGGTGGTCTGATTCACAAATCCAATATGGCCACCAGGTGGCCATCTTGGATTTCCCCATGAAACATTGTTATTGTGATTTCTCAGGAACTACTGTGTGGATCTTCCTCAAATTTGGTACACAGGTTCCCCTTGGGGTCAAGTTGTACAAGATACCTTTTCTGCTCTGATTCGAACATCAAATATGGCCACCAGGCGACCGTCTTGGATTTCCCTATGAAACTTTATCATGATTTATCAGGAAGTACTGCATGGATCTTTCTCAAATTTGATACACAGGTTCCCCTTGGGGTCTAGTTGTGCAAGATACAATTTGTGTTCTGATTGAAAAATCCAATATGGCCACCAGGCAGCCATTTTGGATTTCCAGATGAAACATCGTGATTTCTCAGGAACTACTGCATGGATCTTTCCCAAATTTGGTACAGAGGTTGCCCTTGGGGTCTAGCTGTGCAAGATACCATTTGTGTTCTGATTGAATAATCCAATATGGCCACCAGGCGGCCATCTTGGATTTCTCCATGAAACATTGTTATTGCGATTTCTCAGGAACTACCCCATGGATCTTTCTCAAAATTGGTATACAGGTTCCCCTTGGTGTCTAGTTGTGCAAGATATCTTTTCTGCTCTGATTCAAAAATCCAATATGGCCACCAGGCAGCCATCTTGGATTTCCCCATGAAACTTTATCACGATCATGGATTTCTCGGTAACTACTGCATTGATTTTTCTCAAATTTGATACACAGGTTTCCCTTGGGGTCAAGTTGAGCAAGATGCCTTTTCTTGTCCGATTTGAAAATCCAATATGGCCGCATCTTGAATTTCCCATGAAACTTTATCATGGATCTGCATGGATCATTTAGTGTTCAGGGGGGACAACACAAGTTAGAAACTCATCTATTGCAGTTCTTCAGTAAAAATTTCTCACAGTTACTTTCTCCAGTTACAGACAGATGAGCTACAGTGCCGTGGCACTATCTTTGTCAATACTTACCTAAATTTGAAGATACTGGATTTCATAGCCAAATCCCAATTATTCTGGTAGTATTTCTTGAAACCCAGGCAATACACAGAACAAATTATCACTCTGCATGCCCCAATTTCCCATGCCTATGTCTTAATTTGCATCTCCTAGCCTTCTTTCAACATTGGTTAAAACAGAAGTTTCAATGTTGAAACATTATTGGTTCACTGGACCAGTAAGGTGTGAAATGGAGTAAGTAGAAGTGATAATAATGACTGCTGATTGACTGCATTGTATTGTGCAAATCGCCAATTGTTATGGTTCACCTCACTTAGCTTTGTTCACTGAACAAAATAAATAATGACATTTAACAATTTCAAAAATACATCTCCATCCTCAAAACAATTTCATTCTGAGTCAAATATTGCATGATTTAGTGAGCTATCAGTCATTGTTGTTAGTAATTTGTTATTGATGTTTACATGTATTCCAAAAAATGTTTGGAAATGTCCTCAGAATGTATACATTAATGTTGTTTCTATTTTCAGAGTGCTGACAACCTAGATCATTTTCACAGCATCGACGAATGGGCCTCACAATTGCCATCAGGAATATTCAACGATGCATTCACCGACCTCCATCTCTGTCCACTCCATCTGGTATGTAGTTTTGTCCTGGGTATTTTTTCAGTAATAAGCCAGCTAGCTCTCCAATATATGTACACAATTTACCTACAAGCCTCACCTTCATGTTGCCAGTGCGCTTACATCAATATGTTTTCTCTACCATGTAATACCAAGGATAAGACATGATGCATTATTTAAAGGGTTATTTCGGCTATCAGCAGAAGACATTGTCCAGTCTCTGCCAAAATGTAACCTTGCTGTACAAGTCCCCAAGCAAATCATCGTAAATTACTACAAAGGATAAGACCAAAACCTGATTCATCCAGTACTTTATAAAAATAACATTTGTCCCAAGTATAAAATGCCTCCACCCCCCTACACTTCTCAATAGCAAACAACAACTGACACCTCACTTGTACATCCATCAGTTCAGTCCAATTAAGTGATAAGTGGAGAAAGATTAAAGTCTGGATTGAAGAAATTGACATCATTGATCGGGCATAACACAATAAATCTTCTCGGTGAAGGGTAAACAAATGTGGGGCTCAACATTGGGAAACCTGCTGCATCTTGGCACCGATGCATTGCTGCTGAACACTTTTGGCAACACTCTTTATCCATCAACGACATGAATATGCAATGTACAGAGTGGCATACAGAGTGACCACCATGTCACGAGGGGTATGTTCGAGAATCCTTGAACTCCATGTGTATTAATTAGCCTAGTTAGAATGATCTGCATTCCATGTCAAAGAAAATGTTGAGTCGAGAAAGAATTAACAGATTGAGCCCAAACTTGCCATACAAAGTGTCCACCTTGTCGCAAGGGGTTGTTCAAGAATTGTTGCACTGAATGCATATTCATTACATTAATTAGCTATTAACATTAGTGTATTCCACGACAAGACGAATATTAAAGGTACTTTATCCAGAAATAATTTGTGCATGGAGCCCAAACTTGGCGTTCGGAATATCCACCATATCATGAGGGTGATTTTTGAGAACCTTTGCACATCTTGCGAATTAATCAGCTGTATCATATACTGAATTCCATGTCTGGGTGAATGTTAAGTTTGACTGAATGTAGGCATTGGCACAGGGTTTGTAACAAAAACTGAAATGTTCCTAGAGACCAGTTGAGTTTAACCAATTCAGCACACACAGTGAAATTGTCAAAGCCCTACTCCGACACAAAATGAAAGTCTTCATATGAAAATGTAATGTAAATGTAAGCAAATGTTCCCAATATTAAACCGGAGCCAGAAACTCACCCATACCATCAACATGGAAAGATTGTGAATATTTTTTTAGGACTAGGTGCACCTATCGCATGACATTTTGCAATTACCGTATCACGTGTCGCATCTATTAACCTGTCAACATGTCCTATAAGTAATTGTTTGGGCCTAATTTAGGCATGTGTTAGTACGCTTCATATGAAACTTCAATGTACGCCCAGGGCATGTGTAGAATTCATAGTAAGCACTATGGTGGTATCCAATATTCTTTCATTCCATTAACTGTTGCAGGCGAGCTATTTAGTAACCTAACTTCCCTATTTACTTTCGGAAAATGGAGGAATAAGTACTTTGTTTATGGTCCACAGTACAAATTTGTTTAGCCAAACTAGACCAAACTTGTCTCCAAATCCCATCCCACTAAGTATTGTTTCGGCACACCAATTAAATGCACAGGCCTGGAAAGCAGTACCAAACATCAATGACACAAATGTTATCATGAGCCACGCATGTAGGTACATGTATACCATCAGGCAATAATGGCATGTTTGCATGTTACCATATGGATGATGTACCAAAATTTTCACAGAATCTTGGAGTGCTTAGTAGGACTCAATTTTTTATCTCGCCTTACGAAGTAAAGGGGAGATATTGTGAGAGGGGGAAAGAGGATGTCGGTGTCGGTGTCCCCTGCCTGGAAATGAATGGGTTTTTGGTTTAGCAAGTTAAAAAAAAATCTAGAAAAATTAGAAAAAATATAAAAAAAATATAAAAAATATGGGGGGTGGGTATGCCACCTGGGGGTACTACCCCTGGGGTACTCTAATGTTAAAATCCCTATGAATGAGTTTTGCGTTTAGCTGAAGTGCACATGTACATCTGTACTTGGAAAGTTTCTTGCAGTTGTCAGCTGTCATTGGATGATTATGAAACTTGGTATACATGTTTCTTATCATAAGAGGATGTACCTGTGGTATTTTTGAGAAGAAATATTAATTTTCCTCAAAATTATGGCAAATGAAGAGTTTTCTGTTTAGGTAAATTGTACATATACATGTCCATGGTAAGTTTGCTCCAGTTGTCAGCTGTCATTGGATGATTATGAAACTTGGTACACATATTTCTTATGATAAGAAGATGTACCTGTGCTATTTTTGAGAAGAAATATTAATTTTTCTCAATATTATGGCAAATGAAGAGTTTTCTGTTTAGGTAAATTGTACATACAGGCCTCTACATGTATACATATACATCTACATGGTAACTTTGCTCCAGTTGTCAGCTGTCATTGGATCATTATGAAACTTGGTACACATGTTTCTTATGATTAGAGGATGTACCTGTGCTATTTTTGACAAGAAATATTAATTTTTCTCCAAATTATGGCAAATGAAGAGTTTTCTGTTTAGGTAAATTGTACATGTAGGCCTCTACATGTATACATATACATGTACATGATAAGTTTGCTGCAGTTGTCAGCTCTCATTGGATGATTACGAAACTTGGTACAAATGTTTCTTATGATTGCAGGATTTATTTCTGCTATTTTTGAGATGAAATATTATTTTTTCTCCAAATTATGGCAACTGATCGAGTTTTGCGTTTAGCCGTAGTGCACGTACATCTGTACACCACAGTTTGCTGCAGTTGTCAGCTGTTATTGAATGATTATGAAACTTGGTACACATGTTTCTTATGATTAAAAGATGTACCTGTGATACCATCCATACCATCACTACCATCCTTACCATCACTACCATTCCTACCATCACTACCATCCATACCAACACTACCATCCATACCATTCCTACCATCACTACCATCCATATACCATCACTACCATCCATACCATACCTACCATTCCTACCATCACTACCATCCATACCATCACTACCATCCATACCATCACTACCATCCATACCATCATCCTACCATCCATACCATCACTACCATCCATACCATCACTACCATCCATACCATCACTACCATCCATACCATCACTACCACCATACCATCATACCATTCCTACCATCACTACCCATATCCATACCATCACTACCATCCATACCATCCTACCATCCATACCATCCATACCATCCATACCATCACTACCATCCATACCATTCCTACCATCCATACCATTCCTACCATCCATACCATCACTACCATTCATACCATTCCTACCATCCATAACATCACTACCATCCATACCATTCCTACCATCACTACCATCCATACCATTCCTACCATCCATACCATCACTACCATTCATACCATTCCTACCATCCATACCATCACTACCATCCATACCATCCATACCATTCCTACCATCACTACCATCACTACCATCCGTACCATCACTACCATTCCTACCATCCATACCATCACTACCATTCCTACCATCACTACCATCCATACCATCACTACCATCCATACCATCACTACCATCCATACCATCACTACCATCCATACCATCACTACCATCCATACCATAACTACCCTTCCTACCATCACTACCATCCATACCATCACTACCATCCATGCCATCACTACCATCCATACCATCACTACCATCCATACCATCGCTACCATCACTACCATCCATACCATCACTACCATCTATGCCATCCTACCATCCATACCATCACTACCATCCATACCATCACTACCATCCATACCATCACTACCATCCATACCATAACTACCATTCCTACCATCACTACAATCCATACCATCACTACCATCCATACCATCACTACCATCCATACCTTCACTACCATCCATACCATACCATCCATACCATCACTACCATCCATACCATCACTACCATCCATACCATTCCTACCTTCACTACCATCCATGCCATCACTACCATCCATACCATCACTACCATTCCTATCATCCATACCATTCCTACCTTCACTACCATCCATACCATCACTACCATCCATGCCATCACTACCATCCATACCATAACTACCATTCCTACCATCACTACCATCCATACCATCCATGCCATCACTACCATCCATACCATCACTACCATCCATACCATCACTACCATCTATGCCATCCTACCATCCATACCATCACTACAATCCATACCATCACTACCATCCATACCATCACTACCATCCATACCATAACTACCATCACTACCATCCATACCATCACTACCATCCATACCTTCACTACCATCCATACCATCACATCCATACCATCACTACCATTCCTACCATCCATACCATCACTACCCTCCATACCATTCCTACCTTCACTACCATCCATACCATCACTACCATCCATACCATCACTACCATTCCTATCATCCATACCATTCCTACCATCACTAGCATCCATACCATCACTACCATCCATACCATCACTACCATCCATGCCATCACTACCATCCATACCATAATTACCATCACTACCATCCATACCATCACTACCATCAATACCATCACTACCATCCATACCATAACTACCATTCCTACCATCCATACCATCACTACCATCCATACCAACTACCATCACTACCCACTACCACATGCCATCACTACCATCCATACCATCACTACCATCCATACCATCACTACCATCCATACCATCACTACCATCCATACCATCACTACCATCCATACCATCACTACCATCCATACCATCACTACCATTTCTACCATCACTACTATCCATACCATTCCTACCATCACTACCATCCATACCATCACTACCATCCATTCCATCACTACCATCCATACCATCACTACCATCACTACCATCCATGCCATCACTACCATCCATACCATCACTACCATCCATACCATCACTACCATCCATACCATCACTACCATTTCTACCATCACTACCATCCATACCATCACTACATCATACCATCATACCATCACTACCATCCATACCATCACTACCATTTCTACCATCACTACTATCCATACCATCACTACCATCCATACCATCACTACCATTTCTACCATCACTGCTATCCATACCATCACTACCATCCATACCATATCTACCATTCCTACCATCACTACCATCCATACCATCACTACCATCCATACCATCACTACCATCCATACCATACCATCAATACCATCCATACCATCACTACCATCCATACCATCACTCACTACCATCCATACCATCATACCATCCATACCATCACTACCATCCATACCATCACTACCATCCATACCATGATGGTGATGGTAGTAATCCCACTTGGGACTGGACTATCCAGCAGTAATCCCACAGAGGACTATCCATCAGTAATAACATGGGACTGGTCCACCCAGCAGTAATCTCACACTGGAATGCCCTATGTACCAGTAATCCGACTGCACTGACCTATCCATCCTACATGGGATTAACTTTTGCCAGTAATCCCACATGGGACTGATGTTATTGTCTGTACCAGATAATCTATTCCAGACATTATTGTCTGTACCGCATCACTTTTTCCAGACCTTATTGTTTGCTCTACATGTATGCTTTCAATACTGCTGCACCTTTGGCGGATGACCCCGCAAGGCGAGATGTTGGGGTTCTCAGAACGCTTGTTATGTCTTGGTACATACTGTGTAAGGTGTCGCGATAAATATACATGTCTATGACAGATTTAGATTTTGCAACAGCTACATTTCTTTCTCCCAGAAATATCATGGTTCTGGCAAGTATACAAGTCAATTCACCTTGTACCCCAGAGTTTTCTGCCACAGAAAAGTTTATTGGTAATATTCTTTGTTGAGTAACACTGTTTATCATTTTTGCTTACAGAGATTACACCTGGAGGAGTTGCTGTTCGATGAGACATTCCACATTAAGAATAACTATTACACCGTTATTGACCATAGCATGCATCTGCAAAATCTACGTATAAATCAGCCAGATGTTTACTTTGAAGGAGTGGAGGCCTTTGACAGATGTCGTCAGGATATAGATGTCAATTGGGAGTTCAACACCACTCAGTGGAGAAAGAAACAAGAACAGTTAATAGCTCAATATGTGAACTCTACCCGCATGGGAAGTTCCAGAGTGCAGTCCGCAATGGCTGTGTATCACGGGCAAATTCCCAAACTCTTCCCCAAGAGTATGTTTCTGAACTATCTATCAAATGACCCATATCGATTTTGAAAGGTCAGTCTCTTCGTTTTCAACACCGTTTCCCAACTTCGTCGAACCCGGCATCTCTTCATCACAAAGTCATGCATTTGTTTCAACGTGGATACTATTCACAAGTGCTGGCCCTGATAAGCAAAACTCGAACAGATCAGCTACCAGCAACAGACATGTCAATACCTGAAAGTGACCCTGTAGTTGACCCGACAAACAGCTCACGGGGACCTGTCTCAGAGAAATGTAAGAAGACTATCACACGTGACTGTCTTGTTCAGTCTCTATATGTATTTCGAATCAGTAATTTGGCTCTACCTCTGACGGTGTACGACAACTATAAAAGACAGTCTCTTCAGTGCGGAGTGTTGGAGCTTCAGGTAGTTGATGAGGACATGGTTATTGCTATCATGAACAACTACAGTGATGAGGACGGATCCTTCATTGAATTTGATTATGTTCACACAACTGCCATGGCAACAGAACTTGGATTCGAATGTACTTGCTCATGCAAGATATATAGCACATTGCTGGATGGTATTCACAGGTACTAGGCATTGCTGTGGAGGATTTCAGTTCCAGATTTCTATTCACAGGTACTGTGCATTGCTGTCGAAGATTTCAGTTCCAGACTTTTATATTTTTGAAAGCGTCGTTAAACCTTAGCTCACTCTCACTCCCTCAAATCATCTACATTGTCATTGTCGTGATGTGACTGAAAAATTGTTGAAAACGGCGTTAAATCCTACTCACTCACTCACTCCAGACTTCTATTCACGGATGCTAGGCATTGCTGTCGAGGATTTCAGTTTTATATCTCTATTCACAGCCACTGTGCATTGTCAGGGAAGATTTCAGTTCAGATTTCTATACACAGGTACTGTACATTGCTGTCGAAGATTTCAGTTCCAGACTTCTATTCACAGGTACTGTGCATTGCTGTCGAAGATTTCAGTTCCAGACTTCTATTCACAGGTACTGTGCATTGTCATGGAGATTTGTAGGAGCTGCTGCAGTTGTTGGAAATTTGGGAATTTGCCTGTGTTACACGTCCATTGCGGGCTGCACTCTGGAACTTCCATTACAGATTGAGCTCTTAACTGTTCTTTTGGCTTGTGTTCACAGGAAATGTACATTGTCATGAAAATGTTCCCTCATGCAGACAACTGACATGTTTCCTCATCTGTGTCTTGCTCTGGCTGTTCAGTGCAATTTGACTAATGCATAATTTTTTTCTTCAAATCTTTGCATGTACATTAAAGTGTATTTCACATGTAATATGTTACCAATTGCCATGTGGCATTGCATTTTGACTTCAAATCATCGTGATATCACTGAAATATTGTTGAAAGCGTCGTTAAACCTTAGCTCACTCTCACTCCCTCAAATCATTTTCTTTGTCATTGTCTCTGGAGTTTTTTAATACCAGCTCAGCAATTGTACAGGCTCCCAATTTAACCCATACAGACGTCTTTCCACAGTTTTCTGAAATGTTCTGTTTTTTTACATATATGTACATCATCCCAGAAGATTTTAGTAACCTACTTCCCTGTCACTCTCTCTCCTCACATTTATTTTGTATCTCCAGTATCTGTGAACATGGTACTGGTAGTCCACAAGTAGTTTTTTTTATACAATAATGAGATTACTACTTTTCTTTCATCTTATCAATGGAACCCTTTTAAATCTCTAATCTATTGGCATACTTTATCTGAATGAATTATTTTCATCCAGTATATAACTGCAGGCAGTCACGTCCTAATTGTTCTACCTCACAAATGTGTACCACTGGCAGAGATACATTACAACTTTACCAATGTGATTTAATTTGTTTTGTCACTTTATAGGTGATCAATAAATGTTTAGATCTGTAAAAGTCTGGCCTGTAACACAGATAGGCATGTACCAAGCCACGATTCTGTATAAATGGTTTGACGAAACCAATTTTATTCACTTGAGTCCTACATGTATCATATTACCGTTACCAGAGTTCCTGTATTAATCTTTGATTGCATTGAACTTAATTGTATTTCAGCTCATGCAAAATTTCAAATGGACTTAACTATGTGGTAGTGAATATATTT
This sequence comes from Hanleya hanleyi, assembly GCA_036873755.1. Classification (NCBI taxonomy): domain Eukaryota; kingdom Metazoa; phylum Mollusca; class Polyplacophora; order Lepidopleurida; family Hanleyidae; genus Hanleya; species Hanleya hanleyi. Next base: position 26,217 of record JAVTVY010014621.1, on the reverse strand, counting down.
CCAAACCACACTTCTATTGTTAAGCCATTCTCAGAGTTCCTTCATACATGTACATGTTCTCTCTTAATGGTGGTTATTTTTAATTAAGCGACTCCTGATGAGGGTTGGCTGGTGGTAACATACTTCCAATGTTCCCGAACAAACCCGAAACACAGGCATATACAGGTGTGATTGAACAGTGGACTAGCATTAATTGAACTAGCATCCTGTAATCCCGTGTAGGCTGTGTAGAGTCTGCAAATTACATACAGTAATTCCCCTAATAATTCGATCACCGGAAGTGCAGCAAAAATGGCTTATATCTGGAAATATTTTTGATGGCACCAACTACAAAGTGTCCAATTTTGTCATTATATTGCGTTTCTTAAATTTGAATGAAGAATGGGACAGTTTCTTTTTCTCTGTGTTTGAATAACAGAGATGAAAAGTGAACTTCCTGTGATTGAATTATTAGGGGAATTACCGTAGGCTTTAAGCTGAATAGACTTTCGAATGAAAGGTGCAGCAATGATTTGCCATATTGCCACCACTGACTGGCATATCTGGCTGGTCAAGTGTATCTGCCAATCAGTGATGTCAGACGGCTTACTTTGCTTGTGCTGTTCACTTCCAAGTCTATGGGCTTTGTATGAATCTAATCATTACACAACTTTAAAATCCATGGGCAAAGAGCCCGAGTACGTCAATTGTATTGTCACGATGCTTTTATGCATGTTTGGTGAAACCTTTAAAAATTCAACCACAGGATGTACCATTTTCTACAATAAAATCAGGGGGTGATATAACTTATAGGACAGGAAGTTGTAATTGCAGTCTTAATAGAACAAATATTTTGTTATTGTGGTATTCTGGTGGATAACCCAGATTTGGATACCTCACTGCAATTCTATATTCGAAAACCATAGTTAAAGTTCTCTTTGGTTCTATAATTGAGTTTCTGATTACTTTGGTCATTCGGCCTTCCATAATTGTATTTGTGGGGTTTTTTTACCCCCGCCCCAGCAATTTTTGCTGACTGCTGGGTTATTTTTATTATTGTACTTAGTTTTGTACAACTGCACTGTGATGGAAATAATAATAAACTGTTCAAACCATACATATGTTATTCTTTATTCATTCCAAAACCCCTTCAACCCATATGGACTGCATGTATCATGTATTTGTTTTAGAAAGCGAGTGTATGATGAATTGTGTCCCTTCACCTGTCGTGCTGTCTGTACGTTTCTTGTGCGAGTTGTATATCTGAACATTTATTTAGTCGCAATTTCATCATAATGTATCATTAGGGGAAGGCATCTGAACGGGGAAGTTCATTAGGGGAAGGCATCTGTAAGGCGGTCAGTTGCCTATACAGGTGGAGTTGAATCAAATTTTTTTTTTCCTAAAATGAATGTTTTTTATGTAACCGCTATCTGACATTACACAATATGTGAAATTTATAGCCTGATTGCTTTCAGATTAGTTATGACAAGAACATAAAAACCGGAAATATGTGCTATTTCGTAAAAAAAAAAGGTCCTAATTGAGCCATTGAAACACATTTAGATAGTGAAGATGCTTAAATTTATGCAAAATCGTTAGTGATCCATATATCTGATGCCATTCAGCTGTTCAATACGAAAAATTCTTATTACTTACTCCTATATCACGAGAATGACTCTAGACACACCAAATTTGTATCACACATGCATATGACCTGTTGAATCTGGATCTGATCGGCGCAAGGTCACAAGATATTGTCGCACGACCTTGACCTTTTGATATGTGATGACCCCGTCACCTCTGCGTTGACCCATGACATCGGCCTTGACCTTTGACCTTGGGTTTAAAACTGATAGTACAATCGGAATGCACTATCGCAAATTTTATTTTGAGGTCAGCGGTTAAGGTCAAGGTCATGGTTCAACTCAAAGGTCACGGGCTCATCACATATCAAAAGGACAAGGTCGTCCGACAATATCTTGTGACCTTGCGTGAAGGTCAAAGTCATACCCAAATTTTCTAATCAAGATTTTTATATGAAGGTCAAGGTCAAAATTGACCTCAGATTCGTGACCTTTGACCCCGATATAGGTTTAGGGCAAAGTTTGAGTTCAATCGGTGACAGCAAAAATTCTGACCAAAATTTCGCTAAGGGGGTCACCCTTAGGTGTTTTTGGAGGTCAAGTTTCAACCTTCACCGAATCACCTCAAATTTTGTGTATATAGGTTTTTGAGGTCCCTGATCACGAATCCGAGGTCAAAATTTGGATTGGTTCGATAGAAAAAAAGTGTCCATTGAAGCCTAGGTTAAATATTGGAATTTTCAAAAATCTTTTTAAAAAAAATTTCTGACCTCAGTTTCGTTATTAGCTAGGTCCATTCTCTAACCACACCAAATTTGGAACGGATTGGAGAAATATTGGGTCAGGCCCATGTTAAGCAAGGCAATCCCATTGAGACCTGGGTTAAATATCGGAAATTTTCTATTGGACCTGTTGGCCTCAAATTTTGTGTGTATAGGTTTTTGAGGTCGCTGATTACGAATCCGAGGTCAAATTTGGCCTAATCCCCAAAAAAGTCCAAAATTGTCGCGGCAGTCTACCAAGCCAGAAAATTTCGTTATTTAGAAGCAGAAATTTAAAAAACTAAAAGACGAAATGCCACAAAATGTGGTGCCTACTCCAAAGGAGTTACGGACTACAAACTGTGAAAATTTTAGGTCAATCCGTTTTGTATGGAAAAATTTTATTGGAAAAAAAGTAACATTGCAAACGAAATTTTAGGGTAAAAAAACAGGTCTCAATTCGAAATTTCTCCACTGTTTCTCAGCCAAAAAAGCTAGTTCTGACATAATACTGTCTCCAATGTGTCAGCTTTCGAATAGTGCAATCTAGGGTGAGATCGAACCCAAACTTTTCGGTGGTCAGAATAACCCCGGAGGTACCCCTAAATTTGACCTTTTTGCTACTTCTTGTCTTCCGCCACGAAGTGGTGGGAGGACTTGGAAATGCTAGCCGTCCGTCCTTCCGTCCGTCCGTCCCTCCGTCCGTCCTTCCGTCCGTCCGTCCGTCCCACATCTTGTGAACGCGATATCTTGAGAACAATTCGACCAATCGACTTCTAACTTGAGAAGGTGCTTCACATCAGTTAGACGGCCATTGGTATTGATTTTCACTGAAGTGCGTAATCCAAGATGGCCGCCATCGACCATATTGGATTCTGTCCATCCCACATCTTGTGAACGCGATATCTCAAGAACAATTCGACCGATCGACTTCAAACTTGAGAAGGTGCTTCACATCTGTTAGACGGCCATTGGTATTGATTTTCACTGAAGTGCGTAATCCAAGATGGCCGCCATCGACCATATTGGATTCTGTTCGTCCCACATCTTGTGAACGCGATATCTCAAGAACAACTCCACCAATCAACTTCAAGCTTGGGAAGGTTCTTCACATCAGTCAGACGGCCATTGGTATTGATTTTCACTGAGGTACGTAATCCAAGATGGCTGCCATTGACCATATTGGATTCCATCCGTCCCAGATCTTGTGAACGCGATATCTCGAGAACAATTCAACCAATCGACTTCAAACTTGGGAAGGTTCTTCACATCAGTTAGACGGCCATTGGTATTGATTTTCACTGAGGTACGTAATCCAAGATGGCTGCCATTGACCATATTGGATTCCATCCGTCCCAGATCTTGTGAACGCGGTATCTCGACAACAGTTTGACCAATACTTCTCGAGAACGGCCATTGATTCACTGAGGTACGTAATCCAAATGGCTGCCGACCATACTTCAAACTTTGGGAAGGTCGACTTCAAACAGGTTCTTCACATCAGTTAGACGGCCATTGGTATTGATTTTCACTGAGGTACGTAATCCAAGATGGCTGCCATTGACCATATTGGATTCTGTCCATCCCACATCTTGTGAACGCGGTATCTCGACAACAGTTTGACCAATCCACTTCAGACTCGAGAATGTGCTTCGCATCAGTTAAACGGCCATTGGTTTTGATTTTCACTGAGATACTTAATCCAAGATGGCTGCCATGGACTATATTGGATTCACTCCGTTCCACATCTTGTTAACACGATATCTCAAAAACAAATCAACCGATCGACTTCAAACTTGGGAAGGTTTTTCACATCAGTTAGACGGCCATTGGTATTGGTTTTCACTGAAGTACATAATCCAAGATGGCTGCCATTGACCATATTGGATTCTGTCCATCCCACATCCTGTGAACGCGATATCTCGAGAACAGTTCGACCAATCGACTTCAAACTCGAGAATGTGCTTCACATCAATTAGACGGCCATTGGTATTGATTTCCACTGAGGTACATAATCCAAGATGGCTGCCATTGACGATATTGGATTCCATCCGTCTCGGATCTTGTGAACGTGATATCTTGACAACAATTTGACCAATCAACTTCAAACTCGAGACAGTGCTTCACATCAGTTAGACAGCGATTGGTATTGATTTTCATTGAGGTAGTATGTAATCCAAGATGGCTGCCATTGACCATCTTGGATTTCAGTCACCCATATTGTACCCATCTGTGTTGTGAACGCAATATCTTGATCTATTCCACTCATCGATTTATAAATCTCACAATCCACAAATCCATATACAACTACAGACTTACTTTCCAGTGTTACACTACCCTTTACTGCTTCCCAAACCTCCTCAAATTGTCTCAACAATTCCAGATGAACGTCTCTTTCCACATACACATATCAACTTTCCAAGTTATATTTAAGGAGATATTGGAAGCGTATATGCTGTATGCTCTCAAACAGGCTACTTGGCGGAGGACCTGCTAGCTACTCAGCTTGTTTAAATACGTATTAAAATTTGCTGATTTTTTGCATGATACTTTCTTATGATGCCCTATGTAATATATAGAAATTTCAGCTCTAACTCCATGTAAATTTCTGAGAAATTTGGAAAAAACGTTTTTACCTTCCTAGCTTGGTAACATTTGCCAAAAAAATCAGTAGCACTTAGAAAAAAATCAAAAAAAATATAAAATTTTGAGCAATAATTTAAAAAAAAAATGTCATAAATTAGACAACATTCTAGACTAGCGGCCTGCCAAATTTCAAGGCTCTAGGTCAAAAGGAACCCCCTAATTCCAGGCACTTTTATAAAATTATGTGCTTTCGAAGTTTGGTCATTTTTCATACAAAACGTGAATTGAAGTAGCTATTCCCCCTCAACTCATTTTTTTTTGCCAAAAAAGGCCCTACTTTCCTAAATTGAAGGGGGTATTCAGGGGAGTTTTTCGCATTGGCATTTGGCGAAATTTGGCCATAAAATTTCGCCTGAAGGTTTACGTTTTCGGGTCGAATCGGCTACCCCGGCAAATCTACCAAGCTGGCCATTTCCACAACAACCCTTTTAGGGTTCCCGTGGTCCGATTTCCTCCATTTATTCACTAGGAAGTAGCCCTTGGCCAGCTCTATCTCCTAGTGAAAGAAACGCAGTTTAGTGGCGGCCATCTTGGATATGCAAATTCCAAGTGGTTAAAACGAACCCCACTCCGGGAACAGTTGCCGATCGGCAATTGTTTACGAAACTCGAAATGGTATCTAATTAGGGTTAGGGTTAGGGTTAGGGGTTAGGCTTTAGGGGTTCTAGTCCGCCAATTTTTTCCTACTTAATTCGATTTAAGCATGGACGTCCCTACGTGTAATGGACTTCTCGTCCCTTTTAGGTCACCCGTCCATGGACGGGGTTACATATAAGGGCCTTAACCCTAACCCGATCCTTACCTATAAGGGACCCGTCCTTACTTACAAGGGACTTAGCCCTACCCAAAATTGGACGTCTTTACTTATAAGGGCCCTAACCCACACCCTGTCCTTACTTATTAGGGACGTTGGACGCCGTGACTTAGGGGTTGGGGGTAGGATAATTTTGGCCGCCGAGGACGTCGATGGACGCCCTTACTTAATTCAGTTAAGTAGCTTAAACTGGCCGCCTTGGACGCGTGACTTAAGGGTTAGGAAGTCGAATAATTTTGGACGCCGATGGACGTCCCTTACTTAATTCAGTTAAGTAGGTGGAAACCGCCCGCCTTGGACGCGTGACTTAAGAGTTAGGAAGTCGAATAATTTTGGACGCCGAACTTCAAAAAATCATATAAAAAAAACTATAAAAAATTTCGTAAAACGGTTTGTTGCAATGTGTTTGTTATTTTTCACTGATTTTTTTAAATATTTTTATAGATCGATACTTCAAAGTTCGATTTTTTTATATCTCTCCTCAAGGCGACCTATGTTGCGATTTCAAGAAAAGCGTACAGCCTCTGTATTTCGTGCATTAGTTCTACAGAACCTAGAAACCTTCGGTTTTTTGCCTCGTATTCGTTAGTCCTAGGTCCTAGCTACCGGAAATGGGTCACCAGGGCCCTAGCAATGAAAAATTGACGCAGCTCACCGTGGCTGTGTAGAGGGTCACAAGGTGATTTCAAATCTGAAAACCGTTTTGCAAAATTCGTATTATTTTTAGAGTTATGGCCGTTTGAAATTTTTTGGCCAATTTTAATAAATTCAAAAAATCATATAAAAAAAACTATAAGGAATTTCGTAAAACGGTTTAGTGCAGTGTGTTTCTTATTTTTCACTGATTTTTTTAAATATTTTTATATATCGATACTTCAAAGTTCGATTTTTTGATATCTCTCGTCAAGGCGACCTATGTTGCGATTTCAAGAAAAGCGTACAGCCTCTGTATTTCGTGCATTAGTTCTACAGAACCTAGAAACCTGCGGTTTTTTGACTTGTATTCGTTAGTCCTAGGTCCTAGCTACCGGAAATGGGTCACCAGGGCCCTAGCAATGAAAAATTGACGCAGCTACACTCGAAAAACGCAATGCACCAAAACGTAAAAAATGACTTTTGCAAATGTGCAAATTGTTTTCTCGAAAACGTGAACAACGAGGTCATTCTAAAGTATTATCGGGGTCACTGATCACGAATCCGAGGTCAGAATTGACCTTGACCTTGACCTTGACCTTGAAATCGAGTAGCTAACATATGACCTTGACTTTGACCGTGTCGGAAGGTCAGAAGATATTATCGGACGACCTTGACCTTTTCATATGTAATGACCCCTTGACCTCTGTGTTGACTCATGACCTTGACCTTGACCTGCGACCTTGGGGTCAGAAACGCGATAGTACAATCGGAATGCACTATCGCAAATTTGACCTTGAGGTCAAAGGTCAAGGTCATAGGTCAACGGGTCATCACATATCAAAAGGTCAAGGTCGTCCGATATTATCTTCTAACCTTCCGACACGGTCAAAGTCAAGGTCATATGTTCGATACTCGATTTCAAGGTCAAGGTCAAGGTCAATTCTGACCTTGCCATAAGGTAATATCAAGGTCACCGTTCACGAATCCGTTGTCAAATTTGGCCTTGACCGTGACCTTGACCTTGAAAATCACGTTTTGGTTCAGTCAAGGTCAAGGTCAAATCGGCTCAAGGACCCGGTAGAACCGGCGCTGCTGATTTCAAATCTGAAAACCGTTTTGCAAAATTCGTATTACTTTTAGAGTTATGGCCCTTTGAACCCTAGCCCCATTGAAGCCTAGGTTAAATATTGAGATTTCAAAAAATCATATAAAAAAAACTGTAAGGAATTTTCTAAAACCGTTTAGTGCATTGTATTTGTGATTTTTCACTGAGTTTTTTAAATATTTTTATATATTGTTACTCAAAAGTTCGATTTTTTGATATCTCGTCAAGGCGACCTATGTTCCTCGAAAATGAAAAACGTACAACGTCTGTATTTCGGGCATTACTTCTACAGAACCTAGAAACCTGCGGTTTTTTGCCTTGTTTTCGTTAGTCCTAGGTCCTGGCTACCGGAAATGGGTCACCAGGGCCCTAGCAACGAAAAATTGACGCAGCTACACTCGAAAAATGGAGGTACACCAATGCGCAAAAATGACTTTTGCAAAATGTGCAAATTGTTTTCTCGAAAACGTGGACAACGAGGTCATTCTAAAGTATTATCGGGGTCACTGATCACGAATCCGACCTCAGAATTGACCTTGACCTTGACCTTGACCTCGAAATCGAGTATCGAACATTGCAGTATAAGTTTGACCGTGTCGGAAGGTCACGTGATATAAGCGCGCGATCTTGACCTTTTGATATGTGATGACCCCGTGACCTCTGCGTTGACCCATGACCTTGACCTTGACCTGTGACCTTGGGGTCAAAAATGCGAAAGCACAATCGAAATGCACTATCGCAAATTTGACTTTGTGGTCGAAGGTCAAGGTCAAGGTCATAGGTCAACAGCAAGGTCAATGGGTCATCACATATCAAAAGGTCAAGGTCGTCCGATATTATCTTCTGACCTTCCGACACGGTCAAAGTCAAGGTCATATGTTCGATACTCGATTTCAAGGTCAAGGTCAAGGTCAAGGTCAATTCTGACCTTGCCATAAGGTAATATCAAGGTCACCGTTCACGAATCCGTGGTCAAATTTGGCCTTGACCGTGACCTTGACCTTGAAAATCACGTTTTGGTTCAGCAAGTCAAGGTCAAGGTCAAGGTCAAGGTCAAATCGGCTCAAGGACCCGGTAGAACCGGCGCTGCTGATTTCAAATCTGAAAACCGTTTTGCAAAATTCGTATTACTTTTAGAGTTATGGCCCTTTGAACCCTAGCCCCATTGAAGCCTAGGTTAAATATTGGGATTTCAAAAAATCATATAAAAAAAACTGTAAGGAATTTTCTAAAACCGTTTAGTGCATTGTGTTTGTGATTTTTCTGCGTTTTTTTAATATTTTTATATATTGTTACTCAAAAGTTCGATTTTTTGATATCTCTCGTCAAGGCGACCTATGTTCCTCGAAAATGAAAAACGTACAACGTCTGTATTTCGGGCATTACTTCTACAGAACCTAGAAACCTGCGGTTTTTTGCCTTGTTTTCGTTAGTCCTAGGTCCTGGCTACCGGAAATGGATCACCAGGGCCCTAGCAACGAAAAATTGACGCAGCTACACTCGAAAAATGGAGGTACACCAATGCGCAAAAATGACTTTTGCAAAATGTGCAAATTGTTTTCTCGAAAACGTGGACAACGAGGTCATTCTAAAGTATTATCGGGGTCACTGATCACGAATCCGACCTCAGAATTGACCTTGACCTTGACCTTGACCTCGAAATCGAGTATCGAACATTGCAGTATAAGTTTGACCGTGTCGGAAGGTCACGTGATATAAGCGCGCGACCTTGACCTTTTGATATGTGATGACCCCGTGACCTCTGCGTTGACCCATGACCTTGACCTTGACCTGTGACCTTGGGGTCAAAAATGCGAAAGCACAATCGAAATGCACTATCGCAAATTTGACCTTGAGGTCGAAGGTCAAGGTCAAGGTCATAGGCCAACAGCAAGGTCAATGGGTCATCACATATCAAAAGGTCAAGGTCGTCCGATATTATCTTCTGACCTTCCGACACGGTCAAAGTCAAGGTCATATGTTCGATACTCGATTTCAAGGTCAAGGTCAAGGTCAATTCTGACCTTGCCATAAGGTAATATCGAGGTCACCGTTCACGAATCCGTGGTCAAATTTGGCCTTGACCGTGACCTTGACCTTGAAAATCACGGGCAAGGTCAAGGTCAAGGTCAAATCGGCTCAAGGACCCGGTAGAACCGGCGCTGCTGATTTCAAATCTGAAAACCATTTTGCAAAATTCGTATTACTTTTAGAGTTATGGCCCTTTGAACCCTAGCCCCATTGAAGCCTAGGTTAAATATTGGGATTTCAAAAAATCATATAAAAAAAACTGTAAGGAATTTTCTAAAACCGTTTAGTGCATTGTGTTTGTGATTTTTCACTGAGTTTTTTTAATATTTTTATATATTGTTACTCAAAAGTTCGATTTTTTGATATCTCTCGTCAAGGCGACCTATGTTCCTCGAAAATGAAAAACGTACAACGTCTGTATTTCGGGCATTACTTCTACAGAACCTAGAAACCTGCGGTTTTTTGCCTTGTTTTCGTTAGTCCTAGGTCCTGGCTACCGGAAATGGATCACCAGGGCCCTAGCAACGAAAAATTGACGCAGCTACACTCGAAAAATGGAGGTACACCAATGCGCAAAAATGACTTTTGCAAAATGTGCAAATTGTTTTCTCGAAAACGTGGACAACGAGGTCATTCTAAAGTATTATCGGGGTCACTGATCACGAATCCGACCTCAGAATTGACCTTGACCTTGACCTTGACCTCGAAATCGAGTATCGAACATTGCAGTATAAGTTTGACCGTGTCGGAAGGTCACGTGATATAAGCGCGCGACCTTGACCTTTTGATATGTGATGACCCCGTGACCTCTGCGTTGACCCATGACCTTGACCTTGACCTGTGACCTTGGGGTCAAAAATGCGAAAACACAATCGAAATGCACTATCGCAAATTTGACCTTGAGGTCGAAGGTCAAGGTCATAGGCCAACAGCAAGGTCAATGGGTCATCACATATCAAAAGGTCAAGGTCGTCCGATATTATCTTCTGACCTTCCGACACGGTCAAAGTCAAGGTCATATGTTCGATACTCGATTTCAAGGTCAAGGTCAAGGTCAATTCTGACCTTGCCATAAGGTAATATCGAGGTCACCGTTCACGAATCCGTGGTCAAATTTGGCCTTGACCGTGACCTTGACCTTGAAAATCACGTTTTGGTTCAGTCAAGGTCAAGGTCAAGGTCAAGGTCAAATCGGCTCAAGGACCCGGTAGAACCGGCGCTGCTGATTTCAAATCTGAAAACCATTTTGCAAAATTCGTATTACTTTTAGAGTTATGGCCCTTTGAACCCTAGCCCCATTGAAGCCTAGGTTAAATATTGGGATTTCAAAAAATCATATAAAAAAACTGTAAGGAATTTTCTAAAACCGTTTAGTGCATTGTGTTTGTGATTTTTCACTGCGTTTTTTAAATATTTTTATATATTGTTACTCAAAAGTTCGATTTTTTGATATCTCTCGTCAAGGCGACCTATGTTCCTCGAAAATGAAAAACGTACAACGTCTGTATTTCGGGCATTACTTCTACAGAACCTAGAAACCTGCGGTTTTTTGCCTTGTTTTCGTTAGTCCTAGGTCCTGGCTACCGGAAATGGATCACCAGGGCCCTAGCAACGAAAAATTGACGCAGCTACACTCGAAAAATGGAGGTACACCAATGCGCAAAAATGACTTTTACAAAATGTGCAAATTGTTTTCTCGAAAACGTGGACAACGAGGTCATTCTAAAGTATTATCGGGGTCACTGATCACGAATCCGACCTCAGAATTGACCTTGACCTTGACCTTGACCTCGAAATCGAGTATCGAACATTGCAGTATAAGTTTGACCGTGTCGGAAGGTCACGTGATATAAGCGCGCGACCTTGACCTTTTGATATGTGATGACCCCGTGACCTCTGCGTTGACCCATGACCTTGACCTTGACCTGTGACCTTGGGGTCAAAAATGCGAAAGCACAATCGAAATGCACTATCGCAAATTTGACCTTGAGGTCGAAGGTCAAGGTCAAGGTCATAGGCCAACAGCAAGGTCAATGGGTCATCACATATCAAAAGGTCAAGGTCGTCCGATATTATCTTCTGACCTTCCGACACGGTCAAAGTCAAGGTCATATGTTCGATACTCGATTTCAAGGTCAAGGTCAAGGTCAAGGTCAATTCTGACCTTGCCATAAGGTAATATCGAGGTCACCGTTCACGAATCCGTGGTCAAATTTGGCCTTGACCGTGACCTTGACCTTGAAAATCACGTTTTGGTTCAGTCAAGGTCAAGGTCAAGGTCAAGGTCAAATCGGCTCAAGGACCCGGTAGAACCGGCGCTGCTGATTTCAAATCTGAAAACCATTTTGCAAAATTCGTATTACTTTTAGAGTTATGGCCCTTTGAACCCTAGCCCCATTGAAGCCTAGGTTAAATATTGGGATTTCAAAAAATCATATAAAAAAAATTGTAAGGAATTTTCTAAAACCGTTTAGTGCATTGTGTTTGTGATTTTTCACTGAGTTTTTTTAAATATTTTTATATATTGTTACTCAAAAGTTCGATTTTTTTATATCTCTCGTCAAGGCGACCTATGTTCCTCGAAAATGAAAAGCGTACAACGTCTGTATTTCGGGCATTACTTCTACAGAACCTAGAAACCTGCGGTTTTTTGCCTTGTTTTCGTTAGTCCTAGGTCCTGGCTACCGGAAATGGGTCACCAGGGCCCTAGCAACGAAAAATTGACGCAGCTACACTCGAAAAATGGAGGTACACCAATGCGCAAAAATGACTTTTGCAAAATGTGCAAATTGTTTTCTCGAAAACGTGGACAACGAGGTCATTCTAAAGTATTATCGGGGTCACTGATCACGAATCCGACCTCAGAATTGACCTTGACCTTGACCTCGAAATCGAGTATCGAACATTGCAGTATAAGTTTGACCGTGTCGGAAGGTCACGTGATATAAGCGCGCGACCTTGACCTTTTGATATGTGATGACCCCGTGACCTCTGCGTTGACCCATGACCTTGACCTTGACCTGTGACCTTGGGGTCAGAAATGCGATAGCGCAATCGGAATGCACTATCGCAAATTTGCCCTTAAGGTCAGAGGTCAAGGTCAAGGTCATAGGTCAACAGCAAGGTCAATGGGTCATCACATATCAAAAGGTCAAGGTCATCCGATGTTATCTTCTGACCTTCCGACAAGGTCAAAGTATGACTTAAATGTTCGGACCGAATTTTTTAGGTCAATTTTGAGGTCAAGGTCAAATCTGACCCCAGATTTGTGATCAGTGACCCCGAAAATACTTTAGGAAGAAGTTTGAGGTCAATCGATGACAACAAATTTTCCGACCAAATTTTCCCTAAACGTATGTTACTTCCAAACGTATGTTACTTGTTGAAAGTCGGGTAACAATTCTTTGGACGCCTCTTGTTTTCCGGCCATATCTCCATTAATAAATGAGGGTTAAACAAAAACTAAACGGTGTCTAATTAAGCGATCACAGAGCTAATAGCTGACGTTTAGTTTTTGTCTAACCCTCATTTATTAAGGGAGATATGACCGGAAAACACGCCGCGTCCAAGGTGTCGTAAGTCAAGTAAACTTTGGACGTCGAAATATTTTGGCCAAGGGTTACGTAATTACGTAGTTTCTAGTACCGTAAGTAGGCCAGGCCTACTCCCCTTGCGAAACCCTCTCGAATGGTAGGCCGTATTAGGTTAACCCCCGCGTCGTTTGGCGGGAAAAGTAGTCGATTACTCAAGTCTTTAAGTTCACAATCGAACAAAGGGGTAGCGGGGTCAGGCGCAGGGTCAGGGAAACCCTTCCTTGCCGCCTCTGCCCCAGACTAACCCCCTTTACGGGAGCTTATGGTGGCGGCCAAAAATCGTGATTTAAGGAATTAAGTCACGGGGGAAGGACGTCCAAAATTTTTTGACTTCAGAGTAAATCAGGTAGTAAAAAAAAGGGTAAAATACCATTTTCCAATTGGAAGGAGGGGAATACGATTCCCAACCTTCCAATTGGAAAATGGAAGTTTACCCTTTCTTTTTACTCCCTGATTTACTCTTAAGTCAAAATATTTTGGACCTCAAAAGAAAGGGTAAACTACCATTTTCCAATTGGAAGGTGGGGAATCGTATCCCACGCCTTCCAATTGGAAAATGGTAGTTTACCCTTTCTTTTTACTCCCTGATTTACTCTTTAGTCAAAGAATTTTGGACGTCAACAATTTTATGTCATGTAACTTTGGACGTGGAACTATTTTTGCCAAGGATTACGTAACTACGTAGTCTTTAGTATGGGCGGAAGGCCAGGCCTACTCCCCTTGCGAAACCCTCTCGAATGGTAGGCCTTATTAGGCTAACCCCCGCGTCGTTTGGCGGGAATTAGGGTCCATTTTAAGTTCACAATCGCCCAAAGGGGTTAGGGGGTGAGCCGCGGGGTTAGGGAAGCCCTCCCTTGCCGCCTCTGCCCCAGGCTAACCCCCTACAGGGGAGCTTAGGGTTACGTCCATAAAAGAGTGACTTAAGCGAATTAAGTAGAAAAAATTTGGCGGACTATAATTAGGGTAATTTCTACCCGCGCCAAGTTAAACGCCTTAAGTACCACTTTTTGGTAACCCCGGCCAAGTTAAGCGGATCTTAAGTTGCACTGTTTGGCCTTAACACACAGGCTGTGGGTTAACGCCAAAAAGTGTTACTTAAGGCTTAAACAACATATTTGGCGCTAACACGCAGCGAACCCCCTATAAGGGTTAGGCCACTTTGTGTTGCTCAAGGCTTAAGCAGTTGATTTGGCATTCGACTTGGTACCATTTCGTGTTGTTTTACGTTAAGTAACCAATGCTATTTTTGTTCCGGGTTAGAAAGACCGATCGCATTGACTTAGGGCAGCCAGGAACTAGGACTAACGAATACAAGGCAAAAAACCGGAGGTTTCTAGGTTTTGTAACTTTTAGTTAACGATATATAAAAATATTCGACCCCGATAATACTTTAGAATGACCTCGTTGTTCACTGTTTTCAGAAAACAATTTGCCCATTTGCAAAAGTCGTTTTCACTTGATGATGTACCTGCAATTTTAGGGTGTAGCTGCGTCAATTTTTCGTCACTAGGGCCCTGGTGACCCATTTCCGGCAGCCAGGACCTAGGACTAACGAATACAAGGCAAAAACCGGAGGTTTCTAGGTTTTGTAGAACTTATGCACGAAATACAGACCCTGTACGATTTTCGTTACATCGAAACATAGGTCGCCTTGACGAGAGATGTCAAAAAATCGAACTTTTATTAAACGATACATAACAATATTAAAAAAACTCCATGAAAAAACACAGGCACATTCCATTAAACCGTTTTTTGAAATTTCTTATAGTTTTTTTTATATGATTTTTTGAAGTTAATTGGCAAAAAAACTCCACAATTTTTCAAAGGGCCATAACTCTGAAACTAGTAAGAATTTTGCAAAACGGTTTTCAGGTATGAAATCAGCAGCGGTGAGCCGATTTGAACTTGACATTGACCTTGCCTCGCGAAAAACGTAATTTTTAAGGTCAAGGTCACGGTCAAATTTCACCGCGGCTTCGTGAACGGTGACCTTCACACTACCATATGGCAATGTTAAATTTGATGTTGACCTTGACCTTGACATGGAGTATTACACATATGATTATGGCTTTGACCTTGTCAAAAGGTCACAAGATATGGGCGGACGACCTTGACCTTTTGATATGTGATGACCCCGTGACCCATGCGGCGACCCATGACCCCGACCTCCGAGGTCAAAGGTCAAAGTCATTGTGACAGGTCAACGCAGAGGTCACGGGGTCATCACCTGCCAAAAGGTCAAGGTCGTCCGCCTATATCTTCTTACCTTTTGACAGTGTCAAAGTCATACTCTAATGTTCGATACTCGATTTCAAGGTCAAGGTCAATTCTGACTTCGGATTCGTGATCAGCGACCCCGATAATACTTTAGAAGGTCCTCGTTGTTCACTGTTTCCCGAAAACAATTTGCCCATTTGCAAAAGTCGTTTTCACTTAATGATGTACCTGCAATTTTAGGGTGTAGCCGCGTCAATTTTTCGTTACTGGGGCCCTGGTGACCCATTTCCGGCAGTCAGGACCTAGGACTAACGAATACTAGGCAAAAAACCGGAGGTTTCTAGGTTTTGTAGAACTTGTGCACGAAATACAGACGCTGTACGCTTTTCGTTACATCGAAACATAGGTCGCCTTGACGAGAGATGTAAAAAAATCGAACTTTTAGTTGATATATAAAAATATTTTAAAAATACAGTAAAAAAACACAGACACATTCCAATAAACCGTTTTTCGAAATTCGTTATACTTTTTTTTATATGATTTTTTGAAGTTAATTGGCAAAAAACCCCACAATTTTTCAAAGGGCAATAACTGAAACTAATAAGAATTTTGCAAAACGGTTTTCAGATTTGAAATCAGCAGCGTCGGGTGTACTTGGTGCTTGAGCTAATTTGACCTTGACCTTGCCTCGCGAAAAACGTAATTTTTAAGGTCAAGGTCATGGTCAAGGCCAAATTTCACCGCGGCTTCGTGAATGGTGACCTCGACAGTACCATATTGCAAGGTCAAATTTGACCTTGACCTTGGAATAGAGTATTACACATATAATTATGACTTTGACCTTGTCAAAAGGTATAGGCGGACGACCTTGAACTTTTGATGAGATGACTCCGTGACCTTGGCCTTGACACATGGCCCCGACCTTGACCTCTGTCTCAAGGTCAAAATTTGTGATAGTGCATTTTGATTGTACTATTTAGTCCGAGGTCAAAGGTCAAGGTTATGGCGATAGGTCAATGCAGAGGTCATCAACTGTCAAAAGGTCAAGGTCGTCCGCCAATATCTTCTGACAATTTGACAGTGTCAAAGTCATACTCTAATGTTCGATACTCGATTTCAAGGTCAAGGCCAACGTCAATTCTGACTTCGGATTCGTGATAGCGACCCAGATAATACTTTAGAATGACCTCGTTGTTCAGTTTCCCGAAAACAATTTGCCCATTTGCAAAAGTCGTTTTCAGGTTTATGCAAATTTCCAACATGGCCGCCATACCAAATGAAGGAGCACAATGAACGTTTTATGCAGGGATGTGTTCTAGAAAAAACTCTAAAAAATATTGACCAAAAATATTTGTATGCAAATTACCCATTCCAATATGCCAATTTCAGATGATATTTGGAATTATGCCAGTACAGAAAACATATAGGTATAGATGAAGTCTGAATTCAATAAATCAGTGTGTAAATGACTGAATTATTAGACACATTATCAACGTGAAAATCGTAATGTTAACAGATACAACTGAGTAACAGAAATAGATCAGGTAATTGAAAGTATCTTTATTTGCATTGCTTTTAGAGAACATACATAATATAAGCATTTAATAGGGCAATAGGCCTAGATATTGTAATTTAAGCAGGAGAAAATGTCAGTTCCAGATTCCTTTCCCCAGTCAGTGCCTCGCCGCTCAATGTAGTGGGTGCATGGGTGTTTGTGTGGGTATGTCTGATATCATATTTGTGTTCTAGAAAAAAACTCTAAAAAATATTGACCAAAAATATTTGTATGCAAATTACCCATTCCAATATGCCAATTTCAGATGATATTTGGAATTATGCCAGTACAGAAAACATATAGGTATAGATGAAGTCTGAATTCAATAAATCAGTGTGTAAATGACTGAATTATTCGACACATTATCAACGTGAAAATCATAATGTTAACAGATACAACTGAGTAACAGAAATAGATCAGGTAATTGAAAGTATCTTTATTTGCATTGCTTTTAGAGAACATACATAATATAAGCATTTAATAGGGCAATAGGCCTAGATATTGTAATTTAAGCAGGAGAAAATGCCAGTTCCAGATTCCTTTCCCCAGTCAGTGCCTCGCCGCTCAATGTAGTGGGTGCATGGGTGTTTGTGTGGGTATGTCTGATATCATATTTGTGTGCGCGTGGGTGTGTGTTGCGACTGGGAAGCACATTGCTGGGAAAGATATCAGTTCCAGACTTCTTTCCCCAGCCAGTGTCTTGCTTCTCGGTGTACAGGGTGCGTGGCGGGGGGAGGCAGATTGCTGGGGAAGGTGTTGGTGTGGGGTCTGGGGGGGACATTGCTGGACATGTCAGTTCCAGACTTCTTGCCCCAGTCAGTTTGCTTATGCTGCTCGGTGTAGTGGGCGCATGTGTGTGAGTGCATGTTGGTGATGTAGTGGGTGTGTGGAAGTGGGCCAATACATGTTGCTGGGAAAGATTTCAGTTCCAGATTTCTTTCCCCAGCCAGTGCCTTTCTGCTGGGTGAGTGTGTCTGGTTGTGTGTGGGCCAACACATTATATTAAGCCCCACCCTTGTGGAAAATGAAATTCATTGGAGCAATGCACATTACTGGGGAAGATTTCAGTTCCAGACATTATACTACTTTGTTTATTTGTTTATTTAACATCAATCTCTACACATCCAAGGGATCCATTTACAGAGACGATAACCAAGTATGTACATATAACAATGAATAAGAGAAAAATATAATATTTAGTATTTAAGTATAATGGATAATAAATTGAAATCACTATATTTAACATATAATTATAGAGAGTATATAAATTAGGCACGGAGTATAATATTCTACATAAAAGTGTATAATTCGGATTAAATCATTACTTAAAAACATTAGAATTACATGTAAAGGTATATTAAAATGGTAAAGCATAGATTAGAAAACCGTATTTCTACACTTATGGTTAAAAGAAGGTAAACTGCTGAAAATATCTAAATGTGACTGTAAAGAGTTGTAAGAGTATTGTGAGTGTAAAAGAATATGATTACTCCTAATTAAAATACGAGATGCTGGGGGATAAAATGTCTTCTACTGTCTTGAAGTATGTGAAGGTACATGGTAAAATATTTTATTCGTAAGATAATTGGAGTTAAAATAACTGTGGACACATCGATATAAAAACATAAGATCAAAGTACTTCCGTCTATTTTCCAATGGAGGAAGGTTAAAACATTTACATATTGACAAATAATTGTCCCTAGAATATGGAATAAAACATTTAAAACAGAAGAACTTGAAAAACTCTCTGTACTGTTTCGATGCGATTAATTAAAAATTTCTGACGTGGTGACCAAACCTCACACGCATAGTATAATTTGCTTCTAACTAGAGATATATAAAGTGATTTAATTCCAGATTTTTTTCTTTGTATAAAACCTAACATTTGTTTAGACTTACTGACAATCTTTTCTATGTGAGCTTTAAAAGAAAGATTTTCGGATAAAATCACACCCAAATCTTTCACCTCTTCCACACATCTCAAGCACTCGTCATACATTCTATACATAAAGTCCGTCTTTAATCTTTTTGTCGTAAAGTTTATAAATAAACATTTTGCGATATTGAGTGAAAGTTTCCAAGTTTTACACCATTCACATACACGATCAATATCACTCTTCTTCCCTTTCTATAGATTTAAAAAATTTGGCATCATCAGCAAATTGTAAACATTTGGAAAATCTTAGAATGGTGGGAAGGTCATTAATATATAATAAAAACAAAGTGGGACATAAAATTCATCCCTGGGGAACACCAGAAGGGATTAAACACCAATTTGAAAATACGCCGTTAATTGAAACCCTCTGCTTCCTTCCAAAAGGATAAGAAGTTAGCCAGTTAAGTAGACCACCTGAGATACCCAAAACTTTAAGTTTATGAATTAACAACTGGTGAATAACGGAGTCAAAAGCTTCAGAAAAATCTGTATAAATAGCATGAACCTCTCGGCATTTTTCAATTTGGGTTGTTTTCATATCAGTAAAGGTAGCTAAGTTTGTAACAGTGGAACGGTTGGGTACAAAGCCATGATGCTCGTCACATATTACAGGGTATATAAAATTCTTCAAATGAACGCTGACAACAGATTCAAATAGTTTACCCATAATTGGAATAAGTGAGATAGGTCTGTAGTTCGTGACTTCAAGAATTGAAATCAGAGGTGCTTAGGATTGGACACCTGCACAGCCCTTCATGTAGTGATTGACCGGACAAAGCGAGAATACTCTCTTCTCCATGGACAAATTCGCATACCATACAACCAGATTATCGCCAGTGTTTGCTGCAGTAATAGCAGTACAGTCATGTGTGCGAGTCAGGAGCTGTTTTGCCAGAGTATATTGAAATGAAAAGCCATGTACCAGCATTTCCAACAGTGAAAATTGTATACTAGACAGACATCACTGTGCACTGTACAATTCAAATTCAATGATTCTTAGTACAGCAAGAGGTACAGTGTACCGCTTCCTGTCAGTCTTTCTCAGAATGACTACTGAAGCGTCAACATGATCCGAAGCAGAGCAAGAAACTGAACTGGACTGGCTCTTCAACTGGAGACTGGGGAAATTAAGTGTCGGGAACTGTTTGTTTTAATTGTTTATTTACCTGTTTAAGTCATGGCCATGTGCATTCTACTACAGGCCAAGGATTGAGGTGAACAATATAATCTACCACCATGATAGGATTAATTGTTGTGAATGGTGAACACAGAAACATCAAAGGAGGACACATGACTTGCCACTTCTCTTATGCCCAATTGCAGTCATGTAACTTAGACCAGGTATTCCAATAAAGCCATGTTGCTCAAACTGCAGGTAAATTACATGTATTATTTCATCAGGGTTCACCTAGTTTGTCATGTTCATTGTGATGTATAACATTAAATGTTGTCATTCTGAAAGAAATGTTACAATAATGTCAATGTGCATATGTAACGAGAGGTACATGCACATACGTCAGATGATTAACATTGAAATAAGCGAGAAATTTC
Source organism: Hanleya hanleyi (assembly GCA_036873755.1). Classification (NCBI taxonomy): domain Eukaryota; kingdom Metazoa; phylum Mollusca; class Polyplacophora; order Lepidopleurida; family Hanleyidae; genus Hanleya; species Hanleya hanleyi. Next base: position 5,807 of record JAVTVY010014621.1, on the reverse strand, counting down.
ATTTGGAATAATGAGGAAAAAATATTTGATCCCTTGATCCTTTCAAGGGAATTTCAATGTCAGTGATTATATATCCATGTTTGCTAATCCTAAATACACAAATATATGTATAGAATACTACACGATTATTGTGTAATATTATGCTGTAGGTCGCAGCACAGATGCCCGAGCTTGCGACCGAGGGCATAATATTTCACAATAATCGTGCAGTATTCTATTTATTATATACCTATAGTATTTTCTAGTGGTCAATTAAATGAATCTAAAACTGATTCAGTAACTTTTGTTCTAAAAACTTTTAGAATAACGGTATCCTTGAACTTTGATTGCAGCCGAATTCTGTTCAGAACTTTGACTGCAATGCGGATGAATACAGAGATCAAACATGAATGAATGGCACAATGCATTCTGGGCTACTACGTTTGATTTGAACACCAAGGCTGGGAGATCGAAGCAGTAACGTACATTTACTGGCGAAGTCTTTAGCATCTCTTGTTCAGATGTGAAAGGTTTCACATTTTCGGTACACTGTTCTTTATTGAGGACCAGTAAATCCATAGGATGGTCCAACATTTGCGATAGAACGGTCTTGTACATACTAAAAATTCTATAGGTATATAATAAAACATGTTTCTTACTGAACTTTGTAACCTTGAACAAAAACTTTCTTTCTGAGTTGCTATAAACAGTCCCCCTCAAAATCACATCAGCAACACCGAAACCTTTTCGATCCATAGTTTATACTTCAAGATGACAATAATCAAATTTCATAACAATCCCGCCATTTGAAACAAAATGCGTTACAAAGGTTAAGCTGTTTTCATGACTACAGTGGCAAATGGGGGTGAACATATCAGACTAAGCGCAAATTTCAAATGCTCACATACATAGCACAGAAATTTTGAAGATAAATTGTCATCACTTTCAGACATATTGACAATATGCCAAAAAAAAACAAATTCTAAATATAAACATCGATTTGATATAATGCTTAAAGAATCAGTGTTAGCAATATCATATTCATGCTTGCCTATCTTTAATACAACAAAAACTTCTCCTAGTTTCAATTGAACATTTTTAATTCTGGATTTTAGAAAAAAATTTAAGTACCAACAAGCACCCGTTTAAAATAATGCTAGTAACACCAAAAGCTTTTCATTCCGTTGTGTCCTGAAACATCAATACAACCCAATTTCAGGACTATGTTCAGGACTACAGTGCCACCGTGTGGTCAGCTAAAAGCCAAGTAAATATGACCAGGCAAATTTCCCAGTCCAAGGGAGATAGAAGTATAAGTTTAAGTGAAAAATCTCTAACAGTTCGAGAGATACCGCTGTTTGAAATGGCAGCAGTGGCGCCTAATTTCACATGAAAACATAAAAGCATCCACTTTGTGGAAATGCTCTAAATAGAAGGTAGTTTGCTAGAGCATTGCCATACACATTGCGTTATTTGAGGGTATATCATGAAGTGCCTTTCTGTTGGAGCATACAGCACCTTAAAAATGGTCGAGCACAATAGAATTCAAGGCCTGATGGTTTGTGAAATTTCAGTTCCCGACTTCTAATAACAGTGCAATGTTTCTACAAAGGATGCTATAGATTATTCCAGTTGTATCATCCCAGCAGTTGTTCATCGAGGCACGGTACTGTCATCCCAATGATCAGGTGGTCTGAAAAATAGATTTAGAAAGATATGATTATTTTATGCAGTTCCAATCCCAATAATACATTCTCCAGGTACCAATCCTAATGAATGGACATCTCTGTAAGATAGGAAAGTGTGACATTCGCTGCTCTATTTGTGAAGCAAGATATTGTTCTTTTTCAGAAAAATGTTTCTCAATAACGTATATAACGTTGCTGTACAACGTACAATGTAACCGTATGAATATAGCATAAAATTTGTATATCTCGTCTTTCTGAAAAACCTTTTTGAGCGGAATAGAAGAACTACTGTTTGGCTTCACAAAGATATCTACTACAAGATTTTTGGTTGGGGTGGGGGTAAAAGCCACACTTCTGCTGTCTATGGCTAAAGTTCATACCGTGTGATGAAAAGTCCATGACGTAGCATCTGTGGTAAAAAATTGTGTGCTGATGCATGCTGATGGGTGAATCGCCAACAGGACAATAAAAATCCTTTAATTTTTTTATCCATGCATTACTTATTCCAGAGAAATAAAAGAACTCCATATAGTTTTTACCAAGTATATGCGTTCGGCTAAAATAGTTAAAAACAAATACTTGCAGAAGATGATCCTGCTTGCTCGCCTGTAAAAATTCCATCCTTTAACCAAATATTCAATGCAATTTGCAGAGGTAAGAGACACTGCATAATGCATATAAACTGCATTAGAGATAAAACATGGGAGGTTATAACTTTGAGGAGTGACAGCTTGCTGTGCCAGTCATCGTAGCCATAATAAAACAGATTATTTTTGGCCACAGACAAGTCAGGAATTCGGTTGTAATGGTCGGAATAACGTGGATGCACATTCATACGAGAGATTCTTTGACGTAACCTGAACATTCTGTTGAAATTGACATCACTCAATCAATCGATGTCCTGTATGGTAGGCGAAATGTTGCAATATTCCGTCAATAAGTATCATTTTCATGCTATTCTAGAAAGCAAATATCTTCAAACTGCAATTGCCCATCTTTGATTACGCAATGAATAAACGAAACATTGAATATGTTATGTGGAAGATTGAATACACACCCGAAAAGATTTCATATATATCTGCAAACATTGAATAAATATCTTGCAAGAATCGAAGATATATTCTGCGAATATCGGACAAAAAAATGGATATCACATGAAAGAAAAGATATCCGATTTCATATTCAATTTTAACTGGTTGACGAGCGTCATACACCACCTAATAGGAATCCTTGTATTATCGCATTGGCGCATATATATATCTGCAAACATTGAATAAATATCTTGCAAGAATCGAAGATATAGTCTGCGAATATCGGACATATATATGGATCTCACATTGAAAGAAAAGATATCCGATTTCATATTCAATTTTAACTGGTTGACGAGCGTCATACACCACCTAATAGGAATCCTTGTATTATCGCATTGGCGCATATATATATCTGCAAACATTGAATAAATATCTTGCAAGAATCGAAGATATAGTCTGCGAATATCGGACATATATATGGATCTCACATTGAAAGAAAAGATATCCGATTTCATATTCAATTTTAACTGGTTGACGAGCGTCGTACACCACCCAATAGGAATCCTTGTATTATCGCATTGGCGCCTTGGCCTCGCTTGAACACTAAAATGGTGTGTGTGCGAAAAATGTCGATGGTAACAAAACAATATTTCTACCAGTTCGCGAGGGGTGTATCAGCCGCAAGACTTTGGATTCTGTTGTCGCAAATGCAACTGGTCTTAAATTTAGGTTGGGTCTCGGTTGGACCAGCTTATCACTCCAGTCTGACTTTTGACAAGGTCGAGGATAGTTCACATGGCCCAAAATCAAGTAGCCTACTTCACGCTCCGGGTGACCTACATACGGCCTGGCGGACTCGACGCATATAGCCATCTTTCTATAGCAAGGCCTATACACTATGTATCCAACGTGTATCTATATCCCTGACCGGGACATTTCGGCAGTATGCACAACATATTTTGGCAGACCCACAAAATTTCATGTGGAATAAGGGCTAAGAAACCACTGAATTTAATGGTAAAATGAATTAAAAGAATTAAAATAGCCTAGAAAAATGCTTAGAGGTACATGAAAGCACAAAAGTGGCATGCTGCACTCATTAAATATACACTGTAAGTGGTTAGAGGGCATCAACAAAAATGTCCCCCCCCCCACACCGAGTTAAAGTTAACCTGGCAAATATAGGATGAAATAGCTACTTTTTGACTGCCCCCCCCCCAAGCGTACTTTATGGATGCCTCCTTACTTTTTTCAACACTTATTACAACTACATGCCAGTTCTGTTCCATATCTGTATATATCTATAATAAATCATCCACCTGTGAAAATGATCATTTCTATTATAGTATCTTAATTTCAATGGTAGAATTCTTGGAATTTGACTGTCAGAATTGTATGTGCTGAAATGTCGTATCTCCATTTCCTACTGCCAAAATGTTGCAGGCTGTAATGAAGCCGGTCTTAGATTCCCTTGGGTCAATGTCACCACAGTGGAGCCTCAGGCATGTACACCAAACATCATATTCATGAGGGTTGAAGTCCTGAGAAAAGAATGAGTTTCAAAGCCAATGTTAAAATGTTGACATCACAATATTAGCATAAGCAGCTCGTTAGTTCTCGTGAATTCTGATATTCGGCACATAATAATCCAAAGTTGCCCTCACTTAACTTTAACTTAACTTGATCTTCTGTGCCACACATAACAAACAGATGTAGACAACGACTGCCTTTATGTGTGATACCTCCAACAGTTTACCAAATTTTAATTGGTGAAAAATGCTATAAATTGGGTAAAAATATGCATCCAATTATGTATGAAAAAAGGGTCATTATGCTTATCCTAATGAATATTTTGGCAACTTTAAAGTCAATAATATTACAGATATTCCTAGTTAGAGATACTGCTCAACGCGGCAAAGCCCAGAGAAATCAGCTAATTGTGCACTCTGTCTGAGACTGATATATTTGGAAGCCCCCATTGGGGGGATGAGAATTCAACTTTAAAGTAGCTAAATAATATATATATATAGCCCTCTGAGTATGAGGGCTATAGGACGGCCTCAGTCACCCCCAGCGAGGATTTAGGTGTGTGCCTACAAAGGCTTTCAGAAAACACAAGATCTATACAGATGAGCTAACATTCTTTAGTAACCCCCTGAACAAGTTTCAGGCAGTCAAAGAGCTAAAATGGCCGCAACTATGGAACGTACGCCTACAGCCTTGAGTTCAAGACTATATTTGCAGTCTCGAACTAAAGGCTAATACTTTCCATTGTTGCGGCGATCTACGCTCTTTCAAACACAGCCTGAAATTTGTTCAGGGGGTTATAAAAGAATGCTAGCTCATTTGTATAGATATTGAGTTTTCTGAAAGCCTTTGTGAGCACACACCTAAATCCTCGCTGGGGGTGACTGAGGCGAGGGCTATATATTATTTAGCTACTTTAAAGTTTAATGCTAGAATGTTTTAAATCAAGTTTAACAAGGGTTATGTGTAACCCGGCAGCTCGCCTTTTGGGTATTCAATAACATGCAGCTTCACATAAAGATCGAGCCCTTCAGGTTGCACATCACTGACAATGACAATACATATTGCAATAAAAATTTGACTTCTTCGTCAGTGATGCTGAAGTTGGATTGAAACATGAACTATATTATAAAACTTGAAATAAAGATTACCTTTTTTTCCAAAAGTAAGCTTATACATGTCATTATGAATACATACAATTGAAATTTTGTCTGAGATGTGGATGTGAAATGCCTGGACAAATATGGTTCGTGCAAAAGCTTGAGATTAAATCATGATGAGGAATGGGATTCGATACCAAAATCGAAGGAAATGGTGTTCTTCATTAAAGGCGACACAAAATTCCAAACCACCAGGGGTTAATATTTAATATTGTACTTCTGAAATGAAATAATGTCATTAAACTATTAGTACCGTAATTACTATAAAGGAATATATTGTAGTTGATTTGACGTGTTTGTGTATATGTAACAGGTCGGTGTAAAACGTATTGTTGAGGCTTTTGTTGAGGCTTTTGTGCAGCTGAAAAGGGTCACGTCTAGACGCATTGTTGAGCTCAGACAGGCTATTGTAGGCTCTGTCT